>JAQQPU010029640.1:0-10033 GCA_029168905.1 Artemia sp. Kazakhstan ARC1039
CATTATACATTAATTGAGCAAAAAAGATACATGATAGTTTTGTAATGACGTCATACATTGTAAAAAATGTGTAGTATTCAGACAATATTTTTCGTTGGTGTTAAATATGGCTTAGAGGACGACCAGAAAAAAAAACCAAGTTAATGGCCTTTTAAGCTTCCTTCATTGTGAATTGCGAATACACGCATGATTTGTATAATAATAATAATTAAAATCATGAGTGGGACACCATAATTTCAGAAATGCCTAGGTGGGGCATGTCCCAAAATCGGTTGAGAGCTACGGATCAGTGACGGATCCAGGGGACCAGGTGGCGCCCCCTCCCCCTAGCGTAGTCTAAGGTAGTGTAATTTACTTAATTAACCCAAGTTTGCGTGAATTAAAGTTGCTCCTAACGCAAGTTTATTGGATCAACCTATTTTGCGCCCCCCCCCCCTAATTTTTTTTATCGGATCAACCTATTTTGCGCTTCCCCTAAAAAAAAAATCCTGGATCTGCCCCTGCTACGGATCTAGAGGGAAGCCACTGTACCTGTTTCAGTCATTTAAAAAAATGAATATACCAAAAAATTTATTTTTCAAAAACAAGGGTGGCAGAAAAAAAATCTAGGTAGGAAGGCAAATGCCACTTATTCCCTGTTCCATCCCCTCCCTCAAAAAATGTGTGCCCCTGTATATATATTCTCTTATGGTAATTATTTGATTTTTCTGGCTTGAAATTTTTTATTACCATCAAAGACGTTATTGTAAATAGAATCTTAATTGTTAATTTCGTTTTTTCTATTTTTAAAAAAGAAGGCCGATCACGCCGACCAATCGTCACACTTGACGGCTGAAATTCAAATTTAGCCAAAGGTTCTTTCAACTGGGCTTTAAGAGCGATTAATCGCTGCACTTGCTTGCTGAGTTTGTCCGCTTCCTTCAATTTCTTCTGCAAATAGATAATAAAAAATACCCATTTATTTTATGACTATGCAGTGTATTAATTTATATCGTATGTTTACAAACTAAAATTCATGCAACCGACAAGAAAATATGTTATTAGGCAAATTACAGAGGAAACACAAATTATATTTTTTGCTCATGTCTACAGACTATTAATAGGTAGCCCTTTAATTTTATACCTGTGCGGGTGTTAATTCAAAAAGAAAATTTTTGTCATAATAGAGTCTCTCTTTTTGACAAGAATTAGGTGTATTTTGACGAATTTATTAAACTTAAGTACACTATATAATTGTACTTAGATCTAGGTGAAAACCGCAAAATTCATTTGACACAAATTGAGATGTTTCACTAGTTTAGTTCCATTTGTAACGAGTTCCGCTCAGAGATTCTCCTTTTGTTTGATTTGACATACAAATAACCCTCTTTGGGTTCAAAATTGTAATTTATGGCTTATTTTGAAAAGTAACCAACTACTAGAGTTTGCAGGTGAATATAAAATTGTGTAAAGCATTCTTCCAGAAATTACAGTGTTCCGAAAGTTGTCTTTCACGTGTAATATATCATAAATGTGGTAATGAGAGCGATTACAGGTGAGAAACTAATTAATTTGAAGGATTTTTATTACTAAGAAAAACTACTTTAAATAGGAATTATTCTTTCAGCTATAGTGCGTTGAAAACTACAGTTTTAAAGATTGTTAAACAAAAGGGAAACAGCTCACGAAAAATATTAAAGTGAAGAGTCAAATAAAAGTTGCAGTGCCATGTGAAACGCAAAGCTCTATGACTGATTCTAAAATAATAAAGAGTTCAAACATGAACATCAATTTTTGGGTGCTAGGGGTGATCCCCTAGCACCCAAACGATGTTACTTGAATTAGCTGATATTCCACCACTGAAAAAATTTGAAACATTCTATTAGGTGTGTGAAATTGTACTGTTAGTGCAATAAAGTATCATCCGGTTAAAGGGATTTCGCCCCAGCCCCTTGCCGTTTGGCATTGAAAATTATGAAGTAACATTTAATTCTGTTAACATGGTTTTGTTGTTTAGTAGAAAATTTAACAAATACAAAATATCTGTTATTACTGGACTTGTTGTAAATGTTTCTTGCGTGTTTTTTTCTTTATTTTAGTTTCAAATTATACATTCCCTGGAGAATGACAGGCCCTTACACAAAGGTCCCCTGAAGGAGGGGGCAGTTTATAAGAAAACTGTTTGTTAATTTGAATAAGACGTACACAGAAATTTGGGCGAATTTATTATTTCGGGAGCGGTCCTAGGCTTTGAATAGGGGCTTAATTTGCTGTGGGGTAGGGGGAGGGCAAATTCCCCCTCCAGACTTCATTTCCCCCGCCCTCCCAGACCTCAGTTTTACTACAGAGGGCTAGCTTCAACTTAATAGAATTGATTCTCAGCCCCCCGATTTTAGTATTGTAAGCTATTAAGTATATTCGGTCCTGGTAAAACGGCTATACTGTTTATTAGATATTTTAATAAATCCGAATATGATAATGTATACCTGGAGGGCTGGAGGTGTAATATGTCTTATTATTATTGTTATTTAATTTAATTTTATTTTTCTTGGTAGTTGGACAACAAAGGACAAATTTTTGTTTCTCCCCTTGGATAAAGTGATTTGTCACTACTCATGCTAAGATCCGCATCACATTTAATCTAACACTCAATCTATTTTTACCATTATGTGATATGCGTAACTTTTAAATTCTACGATTCAGCGTAGAAAGGCTCAAAGTAATGAAAGCCAATCTAGGCGTCTCCCCCTTGCATTTTGTGTAAATATAAGTATATATATTTTTCTTCTAAGCATATGTTTGTATAGTTGCTTCTCGTTTTACGCTTCAGAAATCATCGAAGCAACCCTTCTTTAATTTTTTTTTTCATGTTAGGAGAGCTATTAATACATCAGTGGATTTAGTAATTTCATCACTCTGAATTCTAATTTCTTTGGGGAATTCTTCAAAGTTTTTCTTTCTTTTCAACTAGTCCTCCCAAAGATGCAAAGAACCGTGAATACTTTGAAATAGCTAAGACTGGAAAAGGGAACGGTGTGGTAACAAGTCTATGAAGAAATTGTTTCCGTGTAATATGTACCTATGTAAAAATTATTAAATGGAGCGTGATTTGTTTATCTATCTATTTATACGAAGCTATAGACTAAAAAAGAAGCAAAATTAGATTTAGACATCGTAATAATAAGCATGTATTGGCCAATGGCTCAAGTTGTCGTCTTGGTGGACGGAACAAGCCGAGGGTGGCAGGCTCAGGCTCTATTTGTAAGGGTTAAAGGCCTGAGCCCATCGTCAGTGAAGGCTAAAGACCCAAGGTGAGTAGAGGGAGAAACTATAAAAAACTATAAGAATCTGAGGAAGAGGGGGTAGACCCGGAGGCATTCTTGTGTTTGTGTCTGTGAAAAATACTGATCGCCTCCAAGTGTTGAAATCTGTTTTCGTTTTTGATTAAGTCTTTCAGTATTTTAATCATAAGAATAACAGTAAAATATATTAAACTGTGACTTGGCCTTTAAACTGCATTAATATTATCAGGAAATTGACTGTTTAAATTTGAAAACCTTGTCCGTCGGTTTAAAAATGGGGTATGGACTGTTCGCGGAACCTTAAAAGTATCCACGGCCACACTATAGAACAATTTATGTACACCGGACTTGTGAGCGCAAGGTGGCAGGCCTAGAGGCATAGAAGCAGTGTATTATACCTTATGGTCAGATGTAAGTTTTGAGATACACAGTGGTTTTGAACTGTGATAATAAGTTATCTACTTATTGTAAACATAAGCTCAATTGGACCCTTGATTGCGATTGATATTTTCATTAAGTAATGTTACTCATCAAAAGCTACGAGCCTGAGAAAGCTTACAGGATTTTTCGAAAAGGGGAAACACACCCCTATAAACTTAAGTAATCTTAATTAAAATCACACCGTCAGATTCAGCATATCAGAGAACCCTACTATAGGGACTTCAAGCTACTATCTCAAAAAACGTGGAATTTTGTGTTTTTGGCCTGAAAAAATATAACGGATGCGTGTTCATTTACTATAATTTTTTTCCGGGGTAATCGTATCAAACCAATGGTCATAGAAGATCAGGAGAGGGCTCAGTCAAGTGAAAATTAAAATTTATAATACCGTTTTGAGCGACCAAATAGATTGGAAGGCAACATGCCCCCTCCCATGCCCTTTCTTTCCCCAAAGACATCCAATCATTATTTCAAGATGACCATTTGATTCAGTATATAGCTGAAAGGTTGAAAAACTATGTCCTTTGGGATGAAATGACCCCCCCCCCCATAGCCCTTAGAGAAATGGCTGTAAGCTATGGAATTAGCCCATTGTTGACATTTAGCATTTGTTATTGGGAAATATTTTTTGGGGGGGCTGAAAAAACTTCTGTGGCGGAATTCCCACAGAGTAAACTTTCTGTTTACTCTGGAATAAAATTAAAAAGAAGTCTATTTTCAACTGAAAGTAAAGAGCAATATTAAAAGTTTAAATGAACAAAAATTATACCGTATATGAGGGGGGCTACAGTGCTAACCCTCTCGGCAAAATTAATTTCCCGCCAGTCACGAGATCCAGCGCTAAATGTATTAATATATTGAAAATCATTTTTGAGAATTTTTTTTTATAAAGACGCTCATTTACACAAGCCGTTCGATGTTAAAGAGATCACTTAAGTCTATCTTTTAGGCACACTATTTGATAAGTCTCTCTCTCAATGAGTGTTATACGAGGTACTTAATAGGGAAGTCGACAAAGCTGGACTTTTGGGACAGTTCCATCAAACTGTTGATAGAGATTCCAGGACGATGTGTCCTTTCTGATAGGAGAACCAATCCATCTTTTACCATATCTCAACGATGAATGGAAGCACCCCTAGAAGGTTGAAGTGGCGTTGAAGCTATCTCATTTTAACTGGCAAAAAAGTCGGTGCAGTACCCTCCGAGCAGTAGACTAAAGTCCAACACCATTGCCCCGTTTCTCTTAATATGATGCCTTTAAAATGTTTTTTTTTTAAATAAACAACAGTGTAAGGAACTCCTCAAAAGAGTGAGGCCGACAAAAAAGTAAGGAGCCTAATTTGTTAAAATTTTTTAAAGCATGAACTTAAAGGTACTCATATTAAAACTATTCAAGGCAAACTTTAACTGTTAAATGTAAACTTAAACTATTAAAGGTAAAAATTAAGAGATTGATATTTCAGCCATTCTGCTTTAGACAGTCTCTGTTCGGTTTTAATTTTCATCTAATTTGTCGAAAGCTACAAAAATAGAGAAGAATGTCAAAACCCTTTAAGGACATTTTCGACTGATATAATTACCACCAGAGACCCTAGAGCTGTTTGATCGGCACATAAATTTTTGAAGTCTTAGGTGACTTATCAAAAGACTGTATAAGGCGTAGGTTAACACTATAGGGTGATAGTTCTAGTGATCTTGGTGACTGAAAAGGGACATCTTCATTAATAAATACCCTTATGTGGGAACTTTAGAGGTGACACCGCTTGATATTCGGAGGGGATAGAGATCCCAGAGTACTATTTTCTGGCATGCCTTTCCAATTCGCTTGCCTACTATTTGGAGGTGGTAGGCTATAAAAACGAGGCGCAATAAATTCCGTGTTTCTGATACTTCTCCCTTTACTCAAGGGGCAATAAAACGTGTTTATAATTTTACCTTAGCTATGATTTATTTTTATCGCTTCTCCTTTTCTTATCCCTTTTAATATTTCATAGGAGGAGTCTAAGTGTTTCAGTAGGCGGTAATCCTCGTCTGCATAATTCATTAGGCAGAGGATCAACAAGAAATTTTCTAGACTTGATAAAAGATCGTGAATCATTTCCGTGATCCCATTATCATGACATGTTTAGCTTCATTTCATGCATGGAAACAGGCTGTTTCTTCTTATCTCTAACACTTCTACCACCTTATGAAATAGAATGACAACATATGTCGACAAATAAAATCGCCCTATGCAAGATTTCTATGAATAAGGAATCATATCCCACAAAAGACGTGACAATGAGAATTACAAGTTAGAAATGTCCTCGGTTTTATCCTTGTCGGGGATTAGGTTGAAAGACAAAAAAGTTGGAAATAGAATTGGAAGATGAACGACTGTACTCTCAGCTTTTTCAATTCCGGTTTCCTTCGTTACGACGAGCATCTCTGAAAATGTAACTCCATCAGACATAATCTGACAGGTGATAGTTCTAGTTTTGTCATAGAGGTAAAGGGACAAGTTGATAACTGTAATTTAAGAGTGGTTGCAAAATAAAAATTAAACTGGAAAGTAGAAAAGTGACTATTAGGGAATGATACGATTATTAGGGAATTATAGTTTCTGTAAAGACATCCCCAAATCCTACCTATGTTTACATATGATAAAACAGGATATGGCTTAATAGATTTCTAGAAAAAAACTACATTTAGAACCAACTTTAAATAAAAAAATTTTTAAATGCTATGAAATCCCGTTTTATTTACTGCAGGCGATTTGGTTGACATCTGAAATTAACGAAGCTTCTAGTGTTATTAGTTAATTTATTTTGGACAGTAGCTGAAAGATGTGTTAAATTGGGGTTAAACAGTATAGCTTGGCAGTTAGTTTTTAATATGACGAAACTGATGAAAAACAAAAATAGTTTTGAACTCCGATGTCAGTAGAAATCGTTCAGGTTTCACTACTAGATAAATAAACATAACCTACACATCTAGCAGTCTGAATATTTTGTTTTGTTAAATGTGTATTAAAGAGTATTGGCAACTCACTAGAGTAGAAACTGGTGCTAGTGTCGACAAAAAAGGCACACCGCCATCCAGCGTTTGGTTTTTATTTGCCTTTTTTACAATCTACGTAATCTTTTTTTAAACAGACTTGGATTAGACACTTATTTCTACACTAACTTTCTTAACAACGCTAATTACATTAATTTAGCCTTATTAATACTCTGAAAGAAAATTACAGTAAAGAACGATCTTCAGCCCATAGTAAATAAAATAAGACTACAATTTATGACTCAAACAGGTAATTTGTTTGCTTTGGTCTAAAATACTCTCAGCTGTGGGGTTCGAACCCACGATTCCAAAATGACGGGTAGCTGACACCAGCGCCTTAAATCATTTGGCTACGCTGCCTCACATAACTATGTGAATATCTTATTACATTAAAAGACGATCACTGAAATAACAAACCATTCCATACATTGGACTTAGTTAGCTACTTGATTGTTTGAGTTTCGTCTCTTACTATTTAAAAGAAGAAAATGCCGTAGGCTTTTTCCTGTTTGTATTTATAGTAACATTCAAGGACGTATCCAAAGGGTTTAGTGGGTTTGAACCCCCCTCCCCCACAATGTTTTTCAGATTGATAATAACGAATATAAAATGAATAAAACAAAATTGAGTATAAAAAAATATACAAAAATGAATATGAACGACTTTTTTTGCGTTTTTGAAGTTTACAGTAAAGAACGATCTTCAGCCCATAGTAAATAAAATAAGACTACAATTTATGACTCAAACCGGTAATTTGTTTGCTTTGGTCTAAAATACTCTCAGCTGTGGGGTTCGAACCCACGACTCCAAAATGACGGGTAGCTGACACCAGCGCCTTAAACCATTTGGCCACGCTGCCTCACATAACTATGTGAATATCTTATTACATTAAAAGACGATCACTGAAATAACAAACCATTTCATACATTGGACTTAGTTAGCTACTTGATTGTTTGAGTTTCGGCTCTTACTATTTAAAAGAAAAAAAAGCCGTAGGCTTTTTCCTGTTTGTATTTATAGTTAAAAAACGAAGTCAAGTCCAAAGAAACTGAACACTGTAGTTCATTCATATTATCTTCATTATTTTAGCTAGAATGTAAATAAGCAAGTTTCTTTTTTAAATTATAAATTGAAAAGATAGCGCTTTTAATTCAACATATTAAAATCCGGGTTGCAGCGGTAGCTAGCAACCTAGTAAGAGACGATCACGTCCAATGTTAAGAAATATAGAAACCCCTAACTCCTAAAAACAGAGTCAGATCAAAACAAAAAGTACACCATTAGAACCGCCTTGTCCGAAACCCCTATAAAGGAAACTTACCGCCCTGCGGCTTGAATAACAAAGAAAATATATTGGCTTGATAATCAAGAAAATTGACTTTAACCACGTTATTCTCCACAAACGGGATATTTTTTTTCTTTCTTTCTTTTCCACAGATAGCTTGGCACTGGAACATCGCAGAGAGTTGTTCAATGGCTCATCTTAAAGGAAATCTCTAGATCTAGCGCTACTTGTACTTATTTTTTTTTTAAATTAATTTTTTTTTACGAAAAACTTAATTTTTTATATACAATATTAATCAATGACGCCATAGGCTTTGGATGTAGTTAGCACATAAAGTCTGGATAATCGAATTAAAGCTGAAACTAAGTAAAGAACAATTATGCCTCCATATATTCACAGTGATGTATAAAATTTCCCATTACATCTGTAAACTGTCCCACAGTTGCCGGTTCATACCTTGAAAGCTTTTCACTAAACATGCAACATTTCTTTTGGATATTACTATGAAGTTTTGCGAAAGCATCTCTAGCTGACTTTTCAACAAAATCCATTCTTTCAGAGATAATTTTAATCTTTAATTTTGAATATTTTTCGTAATCCCGGTAAAACATTCGTAACATTTTTCTAAATTTACTAAGATCAGCCAGCATTGTTGCCATGTTTTTGGACTTCTGAATATAATTTTTAATTTTGGCCTTATGCATTCTTTGCAGCTTGTGTAAACTGCAAATATAATAAAGATCAAACTCTTCTCTATACTAACTTGCATACGCAACTTCACTATAGTTAAGATTACAGTATTTATATTTTTACATTAAAAGACGATCACTGAAATAACAAACCATTCCTTACATTGGACTTAGTTAGCTACTTGATTGTTTGAGTTTCGTCTCTTACTATTTAAAAGAAGAAAAAGCCGTAGGCTTTTTCCTGTTTGTATTTATAGTTAAAAAACGAACTCAAGTCCAAAGAAACTGAACACTGTGGTTCATTCATATTATCTTCATTATTTTAGCTAGAATGTAAATAAACAAGTTTCTTTTTTAAATTTTAAATTGAAAAGATAGTGCTTTTAATTCAACATATTAAAAGTTCTCCCCGACGGGGAATCGAACCCCCTTCTCCCAGGTAACAAGTGGGCATACTTACCATTAGACTATCGAAGACTTATAAAATAAAAGTTACATATAAGATATGATAATAATTTTTTAATCCGGGTTACATAAAGGCTCGATCATCGAATTTTTACATTAAAGAACGAACTTTAGTCCATAGTTTATAATAAAGGACCATCATTAGAAAAGCACACCATTGCATATATTGGACTGAGTTAGTTTTTCAGTTTAGAATCGCTAAGGTTTTCCGGGTTGCAGCGGTAGCTAGCAACGTAGTAAGAGACGATCACGTCCAATGTTAAGAAATATAAAAACCCATAGCTCCTAAAGCAGGAGTCAGATCAAAACAAAAAGTACACCATTAGAACCGCCTTGTCCGAAACCCCTGTATAGGAAACTTTCTGTCCCTTGGCTTGAACAGCAAGGGAAATATATTGGCTTGAAAATCGAGAAAATTGACTTTAACCACGTTATTCTCCCCAAACGAGATATTTTTTTCTTTTTTTTTTCTTTTTTGTATCCAGAGATAGCTTGGCACTGGAACATCGTAGAGGGTTGTTCAATAGCTCATTTTAAAGGAAATTAATTGGGTTAAAAATCTATAGTAACTAAAATAAATTATTTCTAAAAGAGAATAAATTTTTCCAATAAAAACTGTATTTTTAATGCAGTGACGTCATAATTACTATATAAGAAACGTCAAAACTGTAAATGGTCTCATTCATGAATACATAATGGTTAGATCAAAGCAAGCTACACACAAGTTAAAAAATCAGTACTAAAAAATCAAGAAAAGTGGCAGCTACTACAACATTCTGCCTAAACGGGGTATTTTTTTCTCTTTTCTTTGTTTCCAGTACATAATAAAGATCAAT
>JAQQPU010029641.1:0-10032 GCA_029168905.1 Artemia sp. Kazakhstan ARC1039
ATTCATTCCATCTCCTCCAAAACACTTTTCGGTCATTACCCCTTTTTTTCTCTCGTTCATTGTCTAAGTAAATTAAGTTATCTCCTGCTAGACAAAATATTTGAATTCCTTTTATTCAAATCACCTATCAAGTTATCAAAAAAACTTGTCCGTTAAAACTCGAAACAAGACACGCTGGTTTTATAATACAGGTTTAATTAATTGCGTCATTCCCCTGGCAAAGAGTGTGATGACCTGTAGACCTGTTTGTACGGGGGGCCTTGGCAAAGTATAAGTTAGCATTCTACTAACAGCCCCGTGTACTGTGCTATTCAGTTGCACGCAATTTTGAAACTATGTAAGATTAAATTTGTTTTGCTAAACTTTAACTATGAGTGATTTATTGAAATATTATATATGACTTTCTATTAAATTGATTTTATTGTGGATTCGCTGCTTTATATTAATAAATAGTATTGAAATAAGCAGGCAACATAAAGTAAAAGCAAAAATACAGGAAAATTCCAAGTTTTATTAAATATATTTCCAAGTCTAATATTCTACTGTAACATAAATCTTATGATAGTTCAAAATTAGACATATGCATATATAAAATAAACCTCCGTTAACACTTAATCCTGGAATAAGAAAAATCAATGTTTTGGCTCTGTATTACATAGACTTGTTACGAAAACTGTAGTCGTCTATGTTTTTCTATATTAAATTCCCTTATCACTTTATCACGGTCAATTTGTACTTCTCTTTCAACTGCCAGCAGTGCAAGTGAAGATAATTTTTTTTTCCCGAGGTGTTGCGGTAGTACGTCTTCAACCATCGAAGGCAAGAAAAAGATCTTACACACGGCGCAGAATTCATTGGAATAGTGAAGTACAGTTTAAACAGATCAAATATCAGAGGAAACACACATTTCAGGCGTTTTTCAGCATAAACAGATGCTCTTTCGATGTTTTTGTTTTTTGTTTTTGTTTTTGTTTTTTGTATCCTCAACTCCGTAAATACACTATAACTCAGACATACAGCATTCAAAATCAAGCTTAGAGTATTCAAACACAAGGCTTACACTGTTATAGTTCATTTCGTTTGCACCTAGAGTTAAGCTTAAGTTGTTCAAAAACTTCCAAACTGTTCTCTTCTAGCCTACTTTCAATCTCTGTAGTTAGAGCATCAATAACAGGATACAACACTGTATTTTTGAAAAGCTCTTGTGCTGTCTCATATGGAAGTATTGTATCCCACCTAATTTCACCGGAAATTACGTTACCGGGGCAATTCAGGACCTCCAAAACCACATTTATTAGCTAATTTTGAGCTGGGAAGACAATCGTGAAGTGCCATATGACATCCACAACATGTGCTTATGTTAAAAAAAAACTTGCTTTTTTTATTTAATATTTATTTTTAGTATCTTAAATATTTAATATCTTTTTTATTTAATTTCACATGTTGAAACAAGAGTGACGCATGGCATTAATACACAGGAAATATATAATTTGGGTTATATATTTACATACTGGGGGGTGTAAACTGTAGTGCAGCTGCAGTCAAAATGTGCTAACTAAAATTATTATACACATTATGAAGTAGGTCTATGAATTATTTTTTAAATTATTTCTTTCTCAATTTTTTCTTCTTTTTTTCCATGAGAATACCAAATAAAAATTTGATTTTGAAATCAAGAGATGGGGGGAAATCCAGGAGAAAATACCCCTCCCCCGTGATTGGCACCACTGGAACTATACCGTTCAATACTCAGTATTTTAGGTTCTTAGACCTATGTAGGTCCGAATTACTTCGGCACTGCCCCATGGGATAGCCAAGACCAAGTATCGAATAATTGCTTAATCTAGCTTAAAACGCAAAATTAACATACCGCAGTCCAATTGAGATATTGAAAACAGTCGAACTTGGTTCTCACTATAATGTATTTCAAGCACTAGACCTGCCAACAAGAGCAAAATTTTCCCTGGTTGATGTTAAGCTGAGCTTGTATAAGAAGTAGATGACCTATTTCCTTGATGATAAGACTTCAAAGGCAGTATTTTTGTATAAGTATTAATGAGGAAGCACAATGGACCACTATTTTTTGCGTTTTTTACATTAAAAACGAGCTGGGATTAATAAAAAAAAATTATCTGGCCGAAGTAAAGAGCGAATTTGAAGCTTAAAACGAGCAACAGTTTCAAAATTACTTAATGAATTATAGTTATTTCTCTAAATTATTGGGAGGAGGGCAACTGCCAACCTCTTGCCCCCCTCCCCCAAAGATGCCACTACTCCTCATTGACCGCCTTCAAAGTAATTGCTGAACAAAATGGCTATCTTTAAATTTTGATTGGAAGACTTTAGTAAAGAGGGTTGTGGGAGGGGGCCTAGCTGCCCTCAAATATGTTTCGTCATTTAAAATTGCTCCTCCTCCAAGAAATTAATGTGACAAAATTGCGGTGAAAAGTAATAGATTTTAAATTCTGATGTCTAAAAAGAAATGATTTTGCGTTTAGTATACTTTGATTTGTTTAAATTTGTAGATTTTGATGTATAAATCGATTTAATGGCAGACGAACCCATTTCACCCCTTTCTAAGAAATTGGGGAATTTTATATATTCTGAATAACCATCAACATTCAATTATTTTGATGTGTTTATTGTTACTATTATTCTGTTTCTTAGAGTTTATGTTACGATTGAGCCGCATCGCTACTTACTTACAGTTCGTTACCACAAACTATTTGGTAAAGTTTCCCACAAAGTTTCATATCATAAAGATTCCCCGGCTCCTATAAGAATTTTACTTTTTTGAAGATTTTCATGTCAAATCTATTATTACATTTTATACGCTTGTCTATTTAAGACTGGAAAAATGAATAATTCTTCAGCTTCAAGCCTCATAATTCCAATCCACCTTGTATTAAGTCCGAAGAAACAGCTGAAAAGTGGCATCTGTGACAAAAACAGAAAGCAAGTTTGACATTAAGTTTGGATACTTTTATTTGCAATGCCCAAAAATAGACAAAATTTTTGTCTCTTACATGTTTGTAACGTTTGGGGTATTTCGATAGGGCTAAGTAGACTTTAATGAACACAAAATACTATAAAACCTGGTTGCATGAGTATGTGACGTGCCCAGCTAGGATAACAAGTTTCTTCCCTTAGATGCAAACTTAGAGTTACCAAAAGAATGTGACTGTATTGCATCGGAACAAAATAAATTCAGCACTTGGCCTGCATTAATGCTTATTCGAAAGGATATGATACTCAATCAGTACTGCATTTGCATTTTGAAGGTGGTAGCGCGTGATACCGTCCAGATTGGGGTTTAGCGACGTCTCAAATCATGTTTCATACATAACGCCACTAAGGAGTGAATCTCTAGCATCTTATTGGGGTGGGGGGGGCAAGAGGGGTCCTTATCCAGATAGTCCAGGGGCACGGGATATATAATATTTTTGTCCACATTATTGGGGAGCACTCCCCCTCCTAAACGACGCCCCTGGTGCCACTTTTAAAGACAATAAGTATGTTACTTTAGCGCAAAAAATGATAACAAATATTGCCCAAAACATGGAAGTAGGGAACACAAAAACNATGATAACAAATATTGCCCAAAACATGGAAGTAGGGAACACAAAAACTTAAAACTTTCGAGCCCGAATAATCGCTTTCACTCTCCCCTAATTTTACAAGGAATTTCCTAATTTTCCCCAAACAGAATTGGATTTTCCAAAATCCTCTATTAAAGTAATGGTACTTACCTGTTATAGCAACTGCACGTAAGTTCCTGATCTGAGTAAAACCGGTTTCTTTGTTTGCATTCGGAGATAATTAGCTTAGTTGCAGTGAGGTAAATTTCTATGCAGGTGTACTTTAATAAATATTCAATATATATAGTTTGTTAGGTTAGGTATTTAATAGAATACTTTCTCGGTGGCCTGACTTCCATAATTCTCTGTTGTAGTATCCACAATTTTGTTACTAAAGTATTTTGTTTTTATCATATTTTAGTATCTTTTATTAGGATTAACCTAACTTCACTTCTTTCGTGTGGTCACTATAGCATGTAAGTACCAAAGTAGTTTTTATAAATACACAAACGTCAGACCAACAAACAAAACGTTAAATTTCGTTAATAGTAGTGTCCCAGGAGAAGTCAAAAAGCCCGATTTTCCTAGCGAAATTCAAGGAATCTCCCAAAAATTTGGGACAGTAGAAGCACTGACAAAATAGTACAGGCAAACTAGAGTTTGACCCCAAACAAATCGCAACAGAAATGATTTTTCCATCATGTAGTAGAGAAAAAAAAAGCTGAGCAACAAATGCAAAGTTGCACATTCTAGGTCGACGCAAAACTAGTTTTTTTTTTTTTGCTTTTCGTGTCAATTTTCTTAAGTTGTTTCTAAAAAAAATGAACTGCCAGTAAACTATTCTGACATAAAATGATGAGCTGAGCCCAAAAATCAAATTAACCTGATATAATGTCTACTAGAAAACCCGTTTCATATTCATCAATGTGCACTTTTTTTTATTTCCATTTGATATTTTTCTTTTAGCACTTATTGTCCACTAATTCATCCATTGTTGGTAAAAACAAATTGCAAAAGAAATGATCTTTACACGATGTTGTAGAGGAAAAAAATCTGAACAACAGGTTCAAAGTTGCACATTCTAGGTCGACGCAAAAATTAGTTTTTTTTTGTGTATCGTGTCAGTTTTCTCACTTTCCTAACAAAAACAAAAAATTAAGTTTTGGTAATTGTTCGTTCTCCTTGAACTGAAATATTATTCCGATGTAAAAAGACGAAATGAGTGCGAAAATGGAGACAAATTTGGTGTACGGTTTATTAAAAAGTTTCATAATCGTCAATATGAGATTTTAACGCTTCTCGTCGTCGTGACCCCTCCTTTTTTTTACTAGACCATCTTTTGCTGCCAAAATTGTCGGTTCTGAGATCGAATAATTAGTTAGCCTGAATCTGATCGCCACTGACTCCATCACCTGATGGGTCAGCCTAAAAAATGTGATTGCAAGATGTTTATTAAAACATTAAAAATATTAAAAAAGGGAATCCATCTATGAAACTAGTTTTCAGCGGCCGACATTTAAAATCCCTCTTAGAATAAACTATTATTAACACAATGACTAGTCTTCGCAACTGATAAATTATCGAATCAACTTCATAAACATTCGAAAGACAGAATCAAACTCCGACTAGTATTCATAACTTATTCTTTTAATTCAGATATTTAAGCTTCGACGTTCTCCTCGTCGTTATAGCTCCCGATTCTTGGAGAGTTAGAACATACTGTCCATTTGCACGTTTTACACGCTGCCGTGCAAGCTAAGCCGTTTTTAAAGCAGCTTCATCTCGTTGAGCTACATTCCAGTTGACAGGAGCACTTCACGATTTTCAAAAGCAGACGAGGGGCTGGTAGGACGTAAATAGTCAATAGATACAAGAAGTCATCTTTATTTTTCCAACCCCATTCCTTGGCTTTAAGTTCAGAATCAGGATCTCCACTCAGTACCTGAACTTGATAGAAAACCCTGTAACTGTTGAACTTACCCGCATCAGAAGTTGGTGGTAACTATTCTGGGTGGACGAACGTGCTAGCAGTAGTAACTTTCTTTTTAAAAACTTACCTGTGGATTTCATTCAGATTTCCCTCTTTTGATGAGCCATATATCATGGGAAGAATGTCTTCAGCAGTAAGCCTTACTTCCTCCCTCGAAGCTGACTTCAGCAAGAAAACTGCAGCTGACGTATGAAAATCGGCATCTGCCATTAGTTTCTTCAGAGCAAGGCCTTTTCCCTCACTTTAAATCCGTGATGTAGAGTCACAGCCTAAGATGGCGTGAAAAAAAAAGAATCAGATGGCATGTCTCTTGGCCCAGCTTCTCTTTTAATTTGTGAATATCTCATATTCGGGGAGCTTATTTAGACTTTGGCTCAGGTGCAAAGAATAGTTTTTTGATTGATAGGTCACCATGATAACACAATAGAACACAAAAGATAAGTATAGTCTCCAATGACGGTAGTATTATAAAACCGGGAAAAATCAACAGTATCTTGCACAATTGGGACATCTGCATCACTTGGTGCCTGGACTACGACAAAGCCGTTTGATCGGCGATAAACAGCCAACGTGAAGGTAAACCTAGCCTTGTTTTTCTTGCAGGACTCATCCCTTTTTACCTTCAGCTCCATGTCTAATGTGAAGAAGATCTCACGGCCGGTTAAACGACTTTCTTCGACTGGGCCATATCCTTTTTGGTAGCTCCGCCATCGTAGCCATGAAACACAATAGTGGCGGATGGATACTTTTGGGTCACTTAAGTAGCATAATGGTTAAGGATATCGAAGTATCATTCAATTTTGGCCCATAGAATTCAGCGCAGAAGAGATCCACCGTCAATGATAAATCAAATGCCTTTGGGAAGGAGAGTAGAGCGCTCCTCAAGATTGCAAGCCTGTGCTATAGCTCTTGCTTGTTCGGAGACCGGAGAATGCAAAAACTGTCGAAAAGTGATGTCGGGTAGGAACACAGTTCGTGTTGAAAATACTCAGACTCCGTGAGATTGATCCTCTTTTTTAGAAAATTTTAGAAATTAAGTCTTTAAGGATGACAACCTCATCCCCCCAACAGCCCTCAGGGCAAGGATTTTTATTAAATCTTCAAAAAGAAACTTCAAAAAGGAAACACTTTTTGAAGAAACTTCAAAAAGGGCTCATTCGATTGGAATTTGAAAGGGCTAGTGCCCTTTTTAATAGTGATTGAAGTGCAACTAACCCCTTTCTCACGCCCACCATTTCCACAAACACATCCAATCACAATTTTGAAATACTCATTTTGTTCAACGTAGTTGAAAGTTTTGGAACTTTTGTATTTGAGGATGACAAACCCCCCAGAGCTCCCAGGGCAAAGGTTGTAAGCTATGTCCTGGGGGATATAAGGTTTTTATAGATACCGTTGTCGTAGAACCATTAAAAGGGGCTCATTCAAGTGGAAATTGAGAGGGCTAGTGTCCTTTTCAATAGTCGAAAGTAATTGGAGGGTAACTAACCCCCTCACGCCCCCCATTTCCCCAAACACATACAATCAAAATTTTCAGAAAGCCATTTTGTTCAACGTAGTTGAAAGTTAAGTTTAGAAGTTAAGAAATTAACGTAGTTAAGAAGAACCATGTTGGCACAGTGTATTATTTTTTTCCCCTTAGATCAGAACACTTCGTATCGAATTAGTTGTCGTAGAAACTTTGAAAAGGGCTCATTGGATTGGAAATTAGAGTGGCTAGTGCCCTTTTTAATAGCCAAACATGATTGGAAGGTAACTAACACCCCTTCTACCCCTACCATTTCCCCAAACACATCCAATCAAAATTTTGAGATACATCACTTGACAGGTCCTCCATTTCAGAATAATATTCCATCAAGCTTATATCTTTTCTCAAATCGATCTTTCTTCGGGGCGTTAGTGCCATCCTAAGAAGAATGCTTTATAGCTACATACTTGCGAGGTAGGTCAAAAGGAGGGGGGAGCCTCATTTCATAAAAATACTGTTAAGGGGCAACCTTGACTTTAAGTTCCCCCCAAAGTATAACAAAAAAGTTAACAGTATGCAATAAATACTGTATATGTTTATTTGCCAAGAAACAGCAAAAAGTTTAGGAATGCTTCAGTTTAAGATGTAGAAAATTAAAAAAGGAAAAAAGAATTAAATTTTGGGCTAAATAAGAAGGCGGCATGAGATAAGGTCGAGGAAGGCAAATTATGGTCGGAAGAGCAGTCCCTTGTCCTATAGAAATTATGGTTGTTAAGAAGATGATATTTTCAAAAATTTCTCTATTTCAAAAAATCCCTAAATTCTTACTATAGCAAAGTTTCTTGAAACACCAAGATTCTAAATCCTTTGTATAGTTAGTTTTCTTGAAATAGAGAGGGGGTTATATTTGAAAATATGATTTACTGTTAAACTATACAATTGGTGGAAAAAATATAATTAAGCCACTTCAGAAATATCTTGATTGATCAATAGTCAGCAAATGAGAGTACACACGAGAAAACTATAAGGAGAAGAAACAAAACAAAAATAGAAGCAGATGAAGAAACTTCAAAACTGAATGGTCAGAGGCATTCATGAGGAAAAGGAACACACTATTCCAAAATAGCAAATGAGTAGACATAGATCACTCTTAAACAGTAATCTTACCCACCAGCACCTTGGCATGTTATCAGCAATTTCCCAGGTTCTTCTTAGGTGATTTAAATATTTAAAGGCTATCATCACCAGATCAAAAGCAGATCACTATCATCATTTTGTAGGGCAGCTGTTCTCCAAACTCTGTTGGGGTTTTTGAGGCACCTAACTGGATGAAAACTTATAATACGTTTGATGTCTAGCTCACGAAACAAACTGAAGCACCAACCTCTGTTTTTGCATAAACAAAATCTCTGAAAAATTTGACTAATGTCTTTGTCTTTACTGTAACACTGACAATGCTGATGAAACTGGATGCGTTCAGTCCCAGATTCCTTAAATCCACAAAATCTGTAAACGTGCTCAGTCCGGGGAAGTCAGTTTACGAGGACTAAACATGTTTATGCTTAATAATAACTGGCTAAAACAGAACTAGGTACGTTTATGCAAAATCTCTAGCTTTGACACTAATGGACAAAAAAATTTATCGAATAGAAGAATCGACCCAGAAAAAAAATATTTGCCTATTGCTTCTATGCCACGGAAAAATTTATTTAATTTGTTCTTATATGAAATTAATTAAAAAAAAAACTTTTCGAAAATTAAGTTTTTCAAAGAAAAGTAAAGGCCATTTTAAACTTAAGCTGAGGAGATACAAATATCTGTTAGAATTCAAACTCAAAACGACCAGAAATTACTATTAAAGAATAAATGAAACCCAAAACGAACAGAAATTAAATAAACAATCATAGCAAAAAACATACAACAAGCAATAATATAAATGAATAAATAGATCTTAAAGCGAGTAATGCTTAGACTGAATATGAAAATCAAGCTTAAAACGAAAACAAATATTTTGCTATTAAAGTATAAATGAAACTTAAGACGAACAGAAATTAAATAACAATCAATGCGAACAAACATACAATATATATTAATGTAAATGAATAAATAAATCTTAAAACAAGTGAAACTTAAATTGAATAATATTTATTTTAATTTTTGTTCGTTTTGGGTTTCATTTTTTTATTGATACTGATTTGGGGTAGTTGTATGCTTGGTAGATTATATGATAGTCCAGACGCCAGGCGTTGAAAATGTGAACCATACCACGACGGAATGGGGCTGCTACGAGATTTAGCCTACCCTCCACCCCCCTAAATTGACCATGCGGATTCAAAAATACCAATGGCAGGAACATTAACCGATTGTAAAGATCCTCAAATTACATTTTTTGGTTTCTTTAAATATAATTATGAAGAATAAACCTGTGAATGACATTAACAAACCTACGGGAAAGCTATGAAAGTAAGTAGTGGCAACCATGGTCGTGAAAAGAGTGCCCCAAGTTATCAGTTGGGGAAGCCAAAAAAGAGTTAAATTGTTCAGGATGAAACTGGTTTCAAGTGACAAGACAAACATTTTATATGATTGTGATAAATCATACTTCAGCCAAATTACGCCTCCCAGGATGGGAAGGAGGGCTGTTACCCAGCATTCTTCATTGGTATTGAGCTGTTTTCTTTCGCATCTGGAGGTTGACGTCATACATGTGTTTAGTCTTATCAAGCTCTATGGTGTCTCTTACTTGATGAGTTCAAAATCAGGCTTCAGTCTATGTTGCAAAAAACATTTCTGGGAAACTTAGAAATAAATAGAACTTAGTGTCCCCGAGTCAATTCCAGCAACTATTCTTTTCCACTTATTCTATATTTCAAACTTGTTGCGCTTACATGTTGGTTATATGGAAAAAAGCTAAATACCTGATCTATACCTACCCAAAGTCTTCTATGTATCATCTTTGTATGCAGTGATAGCCATCTTTTGTTATGTATATATAT
>JAQQPU010029643.1:0-10030 GCA_029168905.1 Artemia sp. Kazakhstan ARC1039
AATTGTTGACTGGGGCAATATAAGCAATAGTTAATTTACTGATAATAAATGTTTTCAAAAGTTCATTGTAACTGCAAATAGACCCACATAAGATTATTTCTGGACTCATATAAAACTCTTCATAGACTCCAAATAGACTGACAATAGACTGACAATAGACTAACTCAAACTTGCTAAGTTCGAAGGACTATACACTGAGATTTCGCCGAAGGTTACATTCAGGCGTTACTAAAAAGTACATTACACTGGTTCTATTGGTTCAGATTGCATGTCCCCTATTACTATTGGACAGGGATGTACCAATCGGCTAGTCGAATTTAATTAACTTTGATACGATTTATGACTTTTAAAATTTCACTTTGGAATTTTTCTTCAACAGAATAAAGTTTTACCTTGTAATTACAGCTGAATACATAGTTCTATTTTGTATCTCGAGTGACCATTTTTTGTATAATAAATCAGATTTTTCTTCAACAGAATAAAGTTTTACATTGTAATTACGGCGGAATACATAGTTCTATTTTGTATCTCGAGTGACCATTTTTTGTATAATAAATCAGATTTTTCTTCAACAGAATAAAGTTTTTCACTGTAATTACGGCGGAATACATAGTTCTATTTTGTATCTCGAGTGACCGTTTTTTGTATAATAAATGCTACCATCTCTTGACCGTTTGGAAATTCAAACTCAAGATTTAAATTACATTGTTGGTCGCCTGTCATGTACAATTGGTCATGCTGATTATATATTGCTGTTACATTTTTCGTGGGAAAGATTTTTTTCCTTGAGTTACAATTGTGATACAATTGTTTCGCTACTTTTTAAATTTGACAATTAAGTCTTACTTGATCTGTGGGTTATTTGAATTTTTGGGTTCGTATTTTGGGTGATTTTATTTTACTGGGAAAATTTCGGGGTCTTGAAAATTGATTCCATTACAGCATAAATTACAACCCTTACCTTGAGGGCTGTGGGAGAGTTGTCATCCTTAAAGACCTAATTTCCAGAACATAAAATTTAATCTCAAAATTTTGATTAGATGTGTTTGGGGAAAAGGTGGGCGTGAGAGGGGGGTTAGTTGACCTCCAATCACTTTCTACTATGAATAATGGCACTAGCCCTTTGAATTTCCAGTCGAATGTGCCTTTTTTAGAGTTTCTTCGACAACACCTTCTATAAAAAACCTTATATGCCCCCAGGGCATAACTTAAAACCCTTGCCCCGAGGGCTGTGGGGGAGTGTCCCTTCAAAAACATATTTTCTATCTGGAAATCAACTACGCTGAACAAAATGGCTATCTTAAAATTTTGATGGGATGTGTTTGGGGGAATGATGGGCCAAGGGGGGGCTAGTTACCCTCAAGTCACTTTTGACTATTAAAAAGGGCACTAGCCCTTTGAATTTCCAATCGAATGAGTCTTTTTCAACGACAACGCCTTCTATAAGAAGCTTATATGGCCCCAGGACATAACTTAAAACCTATGCTACTCCCCATAATGTGCAAATATATAACCCAAATTTGTTTCTAAACTATTATATATTCATCCTATTTTATTTTATCTCATTAGCGTTTCACGGCCAGGAGACTTATTAAAAATTGAAACATCTAGAAAAGGAAGTTTGTGGTTATGTTCTAGTCCTAAAGTGAACTGAAGGTTAGAGTCCCAAGTTTTTAGATGAGTTAAGAAGGAATTAAGTGACTCGCCTCCATGCTCCCAAACAGAAATAACATCATCCATAAACCAACCCCATAACCCTACCCTACATTCAAAAATTGGAATCCCTACCCTACTACCAAAATACCTTACATTCCAAAATTGAGTGACAAATTGAAAATAATCCTTAAAAAACATAAACTTAATGTCCCCTTTAAGAATTCAAATATTATACAGAACTTTTTAAACAACGGCAAAGAAAAAACCAGCCCCATTCTGGGTAGTGGTGCTTATAGAATTCCTTAATCTTGTGGTTGTTTTTATGTTTGTAGAACTCAAAAGCAATTGCGGGATAGTTTATCTGAACACAGGTCCTCAATCGACAAGGCCATGAGGTTACGCCAAAGGCCTGAGGTATTTGATTCAATCTTGGCGCAGCATGTGTATGAGAGTCTAAACCATTTCATTTTGTTTGACAAAACCTCAATTGTTGCTCCCGTTAAAGGTCTCACACAAGTTTTCAGGGAGGCAGTTGAAACAAAAAAGCACATTCACCAAAAGGTAGCTCTCAATAGAGACCCATTTATGACGAAATTATTAATTCTGATCGTTTTTACATACATTCACAAAATTATATTGTGCAATCAAATAGAATTTCCCATAATAATCGAACTGGAAAGCGATTAGCCTTTAAGAGTGCTTTACGTAAAATGAAATTGTGAAATGAAATTTAGACTTGTGTTTTTTATTAAACAAATAAGTAGAACAACTGGGAAATTTTTTTATACAAGACAGTGGAACGCAACTTTAAATGAATATTTTGACCCTATTTCCAAGGGCCGTCCTCAGCAAAACAGACGAAGAGAATAAAAACAATATAAAAGAAATTTACATTAAAAGTCAATCATTAAAAGTGAAAGTTTTTTTTTATTTTAAAAAAATGTTTTAAAACAGCCCTAATATCATTACTTCAAGGAAATTCAACCAGGACTGGCACTCCAAATGAAGTGGACAGAGAACAATTCATTCAGATAGAATTAAAATACTTACAGACAAGTTTTTAAAGCTAATCTCGCCTTCTTGGCAGCCAGCCTAGCTGGCCTATTCGTAATAGGTTGAGTGGAGTTATTTACTGGTTTTTTAACATAATTAGCTAAATCCTTTATAATTAAATTTGTGTATAGGGTATTAAGCGAATATTCCCCCAAATCTCTATTTAGAGAAATATTACTATTTATTTTGATTTTAATTTCAATTGCCTCTCGAATAACCTGTTTTATGCCTAATTCATTGCTAATAAGGCAAGTTTCTTCAAAAAGCATTTTATGACTAGGGTTATCATATATGTGACTGCTTAAAGCAGAATCAAAGGAAATATTTGTATTATTAGAATTTAAAGCTTTAGTTATGTCATCTTTGTGTTGTTGCAGGCGTGTTTCTAAATTTTGATGGGTTGTACCAACATAAAAATGGCCACAGTCACATGGTATTTGATAAACCCCTCTCTGGCGAGTAACTGGGGTTATATCTTTACCAGAATTTAAGAAATTCATGATTTTAAAATTATTTGTAAAAACGACATAAAAATTATTTTGTGTGCAAACTTTTTTAAACTTGTAGTGACTTTTGGAATATATGGAAGGTAAATTATATTTGAGGGCTTGACGGAAACTTCATATTGCAAAAGACCCTTAATTTTAAGGGAGTGTCTTGCCAATCTTCTGCTAATTGTATTGTTAATAAAGACAATAGGATAAACGTTTCTAAAGAGTATGTCTCTCATAAAATTTAGTTCATCTGTGATGTAAGATTCAGAGCAAATGTTTAGGGCACGGTCAACAAGAGATGTAACAATACCTCTTTTAACTTGTGGGGGGTGATTGGATTTAAAATGTAGATATCTGTTATTTTGTGTGGGTTTTCTGTAAATGGTAAAATCCATTTTATCAATGTCACGAATAATTAAAACATCGAGAAACGGTAATTTATTTGCATTTTCAATTTCTAAGGTAAATTGTAAATTTCGGTCATATGTATTAAGGTGATCTAGAGAGCCCCTAAGTTCATTTTCCCCATAATTTCAGAGCGATATTACATCATCTATATAACGCCCCCAATATACATGTTTTAAAAAATATGAATTTAAGGCCCAATTTTCAAGGTGTTCTACATAAATGTTCGCTAATAACCCGGAGAGCGGCGCACCCATAGGGAGACCATTTTTTTGTTGATAAAAAGAATTACGGAACTGAAAATACATTGAATACTTATTACAAATTTTGACTAGGGACATTAAAACCTCACAATTTATTCCTGTTGTTGAATTTTCAATTAAATGATAGTTTTCTTCTATTTTATTTTTTAATAACTGTTAAGATATTGCTACATCAATATTTGAGTACATAGAAACTGTGTCAAAACTACTTACTATTGTATTTTCTGAAAAGCTTGCACTTTTAAGTTTTTCTTCTAAATCTACCGAATTACATATGTACGATTTTTGGGAATAAAGTAACGGTTCGAAGGCTGTACATAACCACTTTCCAATATTGAAAGCAGGGGCTTTCGTATATGCTACAATTGGCCTTAAGGGAATACCTTGCTTGTGTAATTTCGGTAAACCGTTAAAACTTTGGGCAAAAGCTACCTCGGGGGAGAAATTTATTATACAATTGTGGGGTGATTTTGCCATTTTGTTTTAGGTTCTTTAATTCGGTTATAATCTTTATTAGCAAACTTATCAGTATGGTCGTGAGTCATGGAAGTACATGTATTTGTGTCATTTAAGTGTGAATAAATTTTATTGTCATAATCTAAGGTATCCATGACTACAAGTGAATTTCCCTTTTCTGATTTCGTTATTATAATTGAAGGGTCTTTGCGAAGATTAGACAAAATTTTCATGTCGTGCGAAATTTCTGGTGTCAAATTAGTATGAGATGTAACTTTTTTTTGGCTGCCGTAAAGTGTATTAATAAAACAAGACCTCACTTCATCTGGGTTAGAAATGGATGTGCAGTGTTTGTGCAAAGCAGATTCTATGGAGGAAACAATATCTGCCACAGGAACTTGTTTTGGTGGAAAAGAAAATTTTGGACCTTTTTCAAAAGTTTGGATTTCCTTAGGTTCAAAAGCTCTAGAGGAGAGATTAATAATAGCGGGTCCTGGAGTAAACCTCGGGGTATAGACACGATGATTCATCGAAGATTCGTACCTCAGACATTCCAGTTTAACTAATTATATTAAAAAAGCAGTAAATAACTCCACTCAACCTATTACGAATAGACCAGCTAAGCTGGCTGCCAAGAAGGCGAGATTAGCTTTAAAAGCTTGTCTGTAAGTATTTTAATTCCATCTGAATGAATTGTTCTCTGTCCACTTCGTTTGGAGTACAAAGTCCTGGTTGAACTTCCTTGAAGTAATGATATTAGGGCTGTTTTAAAACATTAAAAAAAACCTTTCAGTTTTAATGATTGAATTTTAATGTAAGTTTCTTTTATATTGTTTTATTCTCTTTGTCTGTTTGGCTGAGGACGGCCCTTGGATATAGGGTCGAAATATTCATTTAAAGTTGCGTTCCACCGTCGTATAAAAAAAATTCCCTGTTCTTCTACTTATTTGTTTATTATGGAAAGGCAGTTTGGTCTTCGTCGCTGTTTTTTATTCAATTACCCTTTCACCGTTACTAAGAAAGGGTCGTCTAATTTCAGTTTTGTGTTTTTATTTTAAGGTTTGGTTCTTATATTTTTATCAGTTTTATTCTGCACCGAGGACCGTCAAGCAAAGGTCTTGGCCAAAATATATGCATAATTTTTCAATTTTTTCACTGGCTCTTAATTGTGCTCGTTTTCTTCCTTTCTTCGTGATTTTATTTTTATCATGATTAGCCAGTGTGGCCTCAGAAATTATTTACGAAAGTGACTGAAAGGCAAATAACACCCCTTCCATGCCCACCATTTCCCGAAACACGTCCAATCCAAATTTTGAGATAACCATTTTGTTCAGCGTAGTTGATTTCCAGATAGAAATTATGTTTTTGAGGAGGACACTCCCACACAGCCTTCAGGGCAAGGGATGTAAGTTATGCCCTGGGGGCATATAAGGTTTTCATTTAAGGCGTTATCGTAGAAACTTCAAAAAAGGCTCATTCGATTAGAAATTCAAAGGGCTAGTGTCCTTTTTAATATTCGAAAGTGATTGGACGACAACTAGCCCCCCCCCTCTACACCCATCATTCTCCCAAACGAACCCAATAAAAATTTTGAGATAGCCAGTTTGTTCAGCGTAGTTGATTTCCAAATTTAAAATATGTTTTTGAGGAGGAAACTCCCCCACAACCCTCGGGGCAAGGGTTTTAAGTTATGCCCTGAGGGCATATAAGAACGATGTTGGCACAATGTATTATTTGTTAATTTTTTCCTTTTGAGAAGGGTACTTCTCATCCAAGAAGTTGCCGTAGAAACTTTGAAAAGGGCTCATTCAATTGGAAGTTAGAGTGGCTTGTGCCATGTTTAATAATCGAAAGTAATTGGAAGACAACTAACACCCCTTCCAGGCCCACCATTTCCCGAAACACATCCAATCAAAATTTTGATATAGCCATTTTGTTCAGCGTAGTTGATTTCCAGATAGAAATTATATTTTTGAGGAGGACACTCCCCCACAACCTTCTGGGCAAGGGTTGTAAGTTATGCCCTGGGGGCATATAAGGTTTTTATAGAAGGCGTTGTCATAGAAACTTCAAAACCGGCTCATTCGATTGGAAGTTCAAAGTTCTAGTGCCCTTTTTAATAGTCGAAAGCGATTGGAGGGCAACTAACCCCCCTCTCACGCCACCTTTTTCCCAAACACTTGCAATCAAACTTTTGAGATAGCCATTTTGTTCAACGTAGTTTTAAGTTCTGTAAACTAGGTCGTTGAGGAGGACACTCCCCCAGAGCCTTCAGGGCAAGGGTTGTAAGTTATGACCTGGGGGCATATAAGGGTTTTATAGAACGCGTTATCGTAGAAACTTCAAAAAGGGCTCATTTGATTAGAAATTGAAATGGCTAGTACCCTTTTTAATAGTCGAAAATAATTGGAGAGATAGCCCTTTTGTTCTACGCACTTTAAAGTTTAGGACATTGTACCTTTGAGCAGGACAATCCCCCCACAGTCTTCAGGGCAAGGGTTATAAGTTATGCCTCGGGGGCATATAAGTTTTTATTGAAATCTTTGTCGTAGAAACACAAATAAGGAATCATTTGATTGAAAATTCAAAGGTCTAGTACCCTTTTTAATAGTAGAAAGTGATTTGAGGGCAACTAACCCACCTCTCTCGTCCACTTTTTCCCCAAACTTTCCCCAAAGGTATCCAATAAAAATTTTTAAATGGCCATTTTTCTCAGCGTTGTTGATTTCCAGATAGATATTATGGTTTTGAGGAGAATATCCCCAACAGCGCTCAGGGCAAGGGTTGTAAGTTATGCCCTGGGGGCATATAAGGTTTTTATAGAACGCGTTGTCGTAAAAACTTCAAAAAGGGCTCATTCGATTGGAAATTGAAATGGCTAGTGCCATTTTTAATAGTCGAAAGTGATTGAAGGGCAACTAGCCCCCCCTCCTCTCACGCTCACCATTTCCCCAAACACATCCAATCAAAGTTTTGAGATTTCCATTTTCTTCTACGTAGTCGAAAGTTCTGGATGTTAGGTCTTTTAGGATGATAACCCCATCGGAGCCCTCAGTGCAAGGGTTGTAAGTTATGCCCTGGGGGCATATAAGGGTTTTATAGAACGTGTTATCGTAGAAACTTCAAAAAGGGCTCATTTGATTAGAAATTGAAATTGTCCTTTTTAATAGTCGAAAGAGAGTGGAGAGTAATTAACCCCCCTCTCAAGCTCACCATTTCCCCAAACACATTCAATCACATTTTAGAAATAGACATTTTGTTCAACGTAGTTGAAAGTTCTGGAAATTACGTATTTAAGGATGACAAACCCCCCAGAGCCCCCAAGGCAAAGGTTGTAAGTTATGCCCTTGGAGCTTATAAGGTTTTTATAGATAGAGTTGTCGTAAAAACTTCAAAAGGGGCTCATTTGATTAGAAATTGAAATGGCTAGTGCCCTTTTTAATAGTGGAAAATACTTGGAGAGATAGCCCTTTTGTTCCACGCAGTTTAAAGTTTATAGAAGTTTTATAGAAGGTTTTTATAGAAGGCTTTGTCGTAGAAACTTCAAAAAATGCTCATTTGATTGGAAGTTCAAAGGGCTACTGCCCTTTTTAATAGTCGAATGCGATTGGAGGGCAACTAACCCCCCTCTCACGCCCACCTTTTCCCCAAACACAGCCAATCAACCTTTTGAGATAGTCATTTTGTTCAACGTAGTTTTAAGCTCTGTAAACTAGGTCTTTGAGGAGGACACTCCCCCAGAGCCTTCAGGGCAAGGGTTGTAAGTTATGCTCTGGGGGCATATAAGGGTTTTATAAACGTGTTATCATAGAAACTTCAAAAAGGGCTCATTTGATTAGAAATTGAAATGGCTAGTGCCCTTTTTAATAGTCGAAAATAATTGGAGAAATAGCCCTTTTGTTCCACGCAGTTTAAAGCTTAGGAAATTATACCTTTGAGCAGGACACTCCCCTCAAAGTCACAGGCAAGGATTATACGTTATGCCCTGGGGGCATATAAGTTTTCATTAAAATCTTTGTCGTAGAAACATTAAAAAAGGCTCATTCGATTGGAAATTGAAGGGAAACTTAATAGTCGAAAGTCATTGAAGGGCAACTAACCCCCCTCTCATGCCCACCATTTCGCCAAACATATACAATCAAATTTTCAGATTTCCATTTTGTTCTACGTAGTCGAAAGTTCTGAAAATTAAGTCTTTTAGGATGATAATCCCATCAGAGCCCTCAGTGCAAGGGTTGTAAGTTACGCCCTGGGGGCATATAAGGCTTATATAGAAAGCTGTTGTAGAAATTTCAAAAAGGACTCATTTGATTGGAAATTGAAATTGTCCTTTTTAATAGTCAAAAGTGAGTGGAGAGTAATTAACCCCCCTCTCACGCCCACCATTTCCCCAAACACATTCAATCACAGTTTAGAGATATTCATTTTATTCAACGTAGTTGAAAGTTCTAGAAATTACGTATTTAAGGATTACACACCCCCCAGAGCCCCAAAGGCAAAGGTTGTAACTTATGCCCTGGGGGCATATAAGGCCTTTATAGATAGAGTTGTCGTAAAAACTTCAAAAGGGCCTCATTCAATTGGAAATTGAGAGGGTTAGTCCCCTTTTTAATAGTTGAAAGTGATTGGAGGGTAACTGAGCCCCTCTCACGCCCACCATTCCCCGAAACACATCCAATCAACATTTTCAGATAGCCAATTTGTTCAATGTTGCAAAATGTTCCAGAAATTAGGTCTTTGTGGATGACACCCCCCCCCCCCCAGCTCTCAAGGCAAGGATTGTAAGCTATGCCCCAGGGACATATAAGGTTTTTATTGAAAGTCTTGTCGTAGAAACTTCAAAAGGGCTCATTTGATTGGAAATGAAAGCGACTAATGCCCCTCTCACGCCCACCTTTTTCTCAGACACATCAAATCAAAATTTTGAGATAACCATTTTGTTTAACGTAGTTGAAAGTTCTGGAAATTAGGTCTTAGAGGACGACAACTACTCTCACAGCCCTTAGGGTAAGGGTTTTAATTTATGCCCTGGGGGCATATAAGGTTTTTATAAAGTGTTGTCGTAGAAACTCAAAAAGGGCTCATGCAATTGGAAATCTAAAGGCCTTGTGCCCTTTTTAACAGTCGAAAGTTATTGGAAGGCTTGACATTTTTATAGTAAAGATCGATGTGGGTATAATGTATTATTTTTTTGTTGTTGTTAATGTTTAAACCAGGGCACTTCGTATCGAAGGAGTTGTCGTAAGAACTTCAAAAAGGGCTCATTCGACTGAAAATAGAAAGGGCTGATGCCCTTTTTAACAGTCGAAAGTAATTGGAGGGAAACTAATTCCCCTCCCATGCCCACCCTCCCATTTGCCTTTATGTTTAAAAACTAAAGGTTGCCTTAAGATTAAATCAAAACGCACTGTGTTAATGCTAATTCCCAATAAGGCATCTCAGCAGTATCTCAAGAACGACTGAGTTTATTATGTTCAAACTTTCGGGGCTACTTCTGCTCTTAAAACTTAACCAAATCAAAATAGTGTAAGTGTATCCAAGGTATCAAAGAAAGTAAACAGATTTTTTTCATTTCAGGGCAACTAGAGGAGGTATGAAACTAAATTAAACACTACTATTTGTGTCCAGATTTTTAAAAGGGTGTATGTTGTTAAAAATTGTTGAAAATTTTTCTCCAGCATACAAATAGCAGGCCAGACTATA
>JAQQPU010029645.1:0-10029 GCA_029168905.1 Artemia sp. Kazakhstan ARC1039
AATAAGACTATCTCTCTTACACTTATATTCACCAAGCATACTAAAAAAAAGAAAAAAAACTTACCCTCTCCATAGAATCACTATAATCCAAATTTCTTTTCTCAGACATAATTTATTCACTTAACTATTCTGCACCAGTCGAGTATTGTTAAACTAATGATAATATTATCATTGATTTTTCACCTAGGACAATCCTAGGTAATGAAAACTACTTCATTTAAGATATATCTTATTATAACAGATCTTTTTACGAATTTTCATTTTTCCTGTTTTGCCATGCAGGGTTTGAGAGGAAAGGGGAGACGGGAGGCAAAAGAGGATTTGTGTGGCCCTTATAGGTTTGATTTAGAAACCAACACTAGAATGATATTCAGAAGAAGAATAGCTTTCAAATGATGTGCCATTTGATAAGCTTTGACAAAAAATGAAAACCCTCATTTGGGCTACCTCAAGACTACCTCCATAACAATAAAAACAAAATACAATTGAATATAGTCATGCGACACCTCATTTGAAAGCTCCTGACTTAAGAATTTAAATATCAAAGTTTTATCCAATAGCTTTTGAACCAAATTTGAATTTGTCATGTTTTTCTTTGGGAGGTACTTACATTCAGAGGTAGGAGGGTTTATATAGCTAGGACATTCCTATGCAAGGAAAACTTTTCCATTTAAGATATATCTTACTGTAACGGATCTTTTTACGAATTTTCATTTTTTCTTGTTTTAACGTGGAGGGTTTGAGCGGAAAGGGGAGATGGGAGCGGAATGAGGAATTGTGTTGCCCTTTTAAGTTTGATGTGGAAAACGACACTAGAAACATGTTCAGAAGAAGGATAGCTTTCAAATGATGTGCTGTTTGATAAGCTTCGACAAAAAATGAAAGACCTCATTTGGCCTACTTCTAGACTACCTCCATAACAGTAAAAACAAAATATAATTGAATGTAGTCATGCAACCCCTCATTTGAAAGCTCCTGACATTAAGATTTTAAATATCTAAGTCTTATGCAATAGTTTTTGAACCAAATTTAGATTTGCCATGTTTTTCTTTGGGGGGAACTTATATTCAGGGATAGGGGGTTTATGGAGCTAGGACAATCCTAGGTAATGAAAACTCCATTTAAGATATATCTTACTATAACGAATCTCTTTACAAGTTTTCATTGTTCTTGTTTTGACATAGAGGGTTTGAGAGAAAAGGGGAGATGGGGGGCAAAAGAGGATTTGGCTGGTCCTTTTAGATTTGATGTAAAAAACAACGCTAGAAAAATTTTCAGAAGAAGAATACTTTTCAAATGATGTGCTGTTTTATAAGCTTTGACAAAAATGAAAGACCTCATTTGGCCTACCTCTAGACTACCTCCATAACAGTAAAAACAAAATATAATTGAATATTGTCATGCGACCCCTCATTTGAAAGCCCCTGACATAAAGATTTTAAATTTCTAAGTCTTATGCAATAGTTTTTGAACCAAATTTGAATTTGCCATGTTTTTCTTTGGGAGGTACTTATATTCAGGGGTAGGGGGGTTTATGGAGCTAGGACATTCCTAGGCAAGGAAAACTTCTCCATTTAAGATATATGTTACCATAACAAATATTTTTACTAACTTTAATTTTTCTTGTTTTGACATGGAGGGTTTGAGAGGAAAGGGGAGATGGGAGGCAAAAATGGTTTTGTGTGGCCCTTTTAGATTTAATGTATAAAACAACGCCTGGAACATGTTCATAAGAAGAATAGCTTTCAAATGATGTGCTGTTTGATAAGCTTTTATAATAAATGAAAGACCTCATTTGGTCTACCTCTAGACTACCTCCAAAACAGAAAAATAAAATGTAATTGAATATAGTCATACGACACCTCATTTGAAAGATCCTGATATAAAGATTTTAAATATCCAAGTCTTATCCGATAGTTTTTGAACCATATTTGAATTTGCCATGTTTTTCTTTGGGAGGTACTTATATTCAGGGGTAGGGGGTTTATGGAGCTAGGGTATTCCTGGACAATGAACACTTCTCTATTTAAGATATATCCTACTATAACGAATCTCTTTACGAATTTTCATTTTTCTTGTTTTGACATGGAGGGTTTAAAAGGAAAGGAGAGATGGGAGGCAAAAGAGGATTTGTATGGCCCTTTTAGGTTTGATTCAGAAAAAAACACTAAAAACATGTTCAGAAGAAGGATAGCTTTCAAATGATGTGCTGTTTGATAAGCTTTGCCAAAAAGAGAAAAACTTCATTTGGCCTACCTCTAGACTACCTCCATAACGATAAAAAATAAAATATAATTGAATGTAGTCATGCGACACCTCATTTGAAAGCTCCTGGCATAAAAATTTTAAATATCTAAGTTTTATGAAATAGTTTTTGAACCAAATTTGAATTTTCCATATTTTTCTTTGGGAGGTAGCCTACTTATATTCAGGGGGAGGGGGGGCGTATGGAGCTAGGGCTTTCCTAGCCAAGAAAACTTTCTCCATTTAAGATATATGTTACTATAACAAATCTTTTTACGAATTTTCATTTTTCTTGTTTTGACATGGAGAGTTTGAGAGGAAAGGGGAGATGGGAGGCAAAAGAGGATTTGTGAGGTCCTTTTAGGTTTAATGTAGAAAACAACTCTAGAAACATGTCCAGAAGACGTATAGCTTCCAAATGATGTGCTGTTTGATAAGCTTTGACAAAAAATGAAAAACCTCATTTGGCCTACCTTAAGACTACCTCCATAACAGTACAAATAAAATATAATTGAATATGGTCATGCGACACCTCATTTGAAAGCTCCTGACATAAAAGTTTTAAATATTCAAGTCTTATCCAATAGTTTTTGAACCAAATTTGAATTTGCCATGTTTTTCTTTGGGAGGTACTTATATTCAGGGGTGGGGGGGTTTCTGGAGCTAGGGCATTCCTGGGCAATGAAAACTTCTCTATTTAAGATATATCTTACTATAACGAATCTCTTTACGAGTTTTAATTTTTCTTGTTTTGACATGGAGGGTTTGAGAGGAAAGGGGAGATGGGAAGCAAAAGAGGATTTGTGTGGCCCTTTTAGGTTTGATTCAGAAAACAACACTAGAAACATGTTCAGAAAAGGGATAGCTTTCAAACGATGTGCTGTTTGATAAGCTTTGACAAAAAGCGAAAAACCTCATTTGGTCTACCTCTAGACTACCTCCATAACGATAAAAATAAAATATAATTGAATAGTCATGCGACATCTCATTTGAAAGCTCCTGACATAAAGATTTTAAATATCTAAGTCTTATGCAATAATTTTTGAACCAAATTTGAATTTGCCATGTTTTTCTTTGGGAGGTACTTATATTCAGGGGTAGGGGGGGGGTTATGGAGCTACGACATCCCTAGGCAAGGAAAACTTCTCCATTTAAGATATATGTTACTATAACAAATCTTTTTACGAATTTTCATTTTTCTTGTTTTGACATGGAGGGTTTGAGAGGAAAGGTGAGATGGGAGGCAAAAAAGAATTTGTGTGGCCCTTTTAGGTTTGATGTAGAAAACAACACTAGAAACATGTTCAGAAGAAGGATAGCTTTCAAATGATGTGCTGTTTGATAAGCTTTGACAAAAAGTGAAAAACCTCATTTGAACTACCTCTAGACTACCTCCATAACAATAAAAAATAAAATATAATTGAATATAGTCGTGCAACACCTCATTTGAAAGCTCCTTCCATAAAGATTTCAAACATCCAGGTCTTATGCAATAGTTTTTGAGCCAAATTTGAATTTGCCATGTTTTTCTTTGGGAGGTACTTACATTCAGAGGTAGGAGGGTTTAGAAAGCTAGGACATTCCTAGGCAAGGAAAACTTCTCTATTTAAGATATTTCTTACTATAACAAATCTTTTAACGAATTTTCATTTTTCTTGTTTTGACATGGAGGGTTTGAGGGGAAAGGGGAGATGAGAGGCAAAAGAGGATTTGTGTGGCCTTTTTAGGTTTAATGTAAAAAACAACGCTAGAAACGTATTCAAAAGAAGGATAGCTTTCAAATAATGTGCTGTTTGATAAGCTCTGACAAAAAGTGAAAAACCTCATTTGGTCTACCTCTTGACTACCTCCATACCAGTAAAAATATAATATAATTGAATACAGTCATGCGACACCTCATTTGAAAGCTCCGGACATAAATATTTTAAATATCCAAGTCTTATCCAATTGTTTTTTAACCAAATTTAAATTTGCCATGTTTTTCTTTGGGAGGTAATTATATTCAGGGGTAGGGGGGTTTATGGAGCTAGGACATTCCTAGGGAAGGAAACCTTCTCCATTTAAGGTATACCTTACCATAAAGAATCTATTTACGAATTTTCATTTTTCTTGTTGACATGGAGGGTTTGAGAGGAAAGGGGAGATAAAAGGCAAAAGAGGATCTGTGTGGCCCTTTTAGGTTTAATGTATAAAACAACGCTAGAAATATATTCAGAAGAAGGATAGCTTTCAAATGATGTGCTGTTTGATAAGCTTTGACAAAAAATGAAAGACCTCATTTTTCCTACCTCTAGACTACCTCTGTAACAGTAAAGATAAAATATAATTGAATATAGTCATGCGACACCTCATTTGAAAGCTCCTGACATAAAGATTTTAAATATCCAAGTCTTATCCAATAGTTTTTGAACCAAATTTAAATTTGCCATGTTTTTTTTGGGAGGTACTTATATTCAGGGGTAGGGGGGTTTATGGAGCTAGGACATTCCTAGGCAATGAAAACTTCTCCATTTAAGATATATCTTACTATAACAAATCTCTTTACGAATTTTCATTTTTCTTGTTTTGACAAGGAGGGTTTTGGAGGAAAGGGGAGATGGGAGGCAGAAGAGGATTTGTGGGGCCGTTTTAGGTTTGATGTAGAAAATAACCTTTGAAACATGTTTAGAAGAAAGATAGCTTTTAAATGATTTGCTGATTGCTAGCTTTTGAATAAGAAAATGAGGCAACAAAATTGGCCTGCCTCCACCTCAATAGGCCTAACAGTCAAAATAATATTTTTTTGAATATAGTCATGTAACACCTCATTTGAAAGCTCCTGACAAAGTAATTCCAAATAACAATGAAAAATTCTATGAAAAAAAAATATTTTAGTCATTAATTTTAATTTCACGCTTATATTTGTACTTTTAAGTAAAATATCAAAAACAGCAAAAAAATTCAAAAACTTAGCATCAGTTGAGAGCTGTAAGTGTCAGCAGTTTTTTTAAGGATAGTTTTTATTTTCAGAGCTATAGGGTAAGCAATTTTAGGTGAGGGAGATAAACCCGGAGATGGGAGCCAGGAGATAACTTCATCCTGGTAGTTTAAAATAGAGTCTAACCTTATAGTATACTAAAAAGTTGATACTAAGAGAGATGTAGATGGCAAGAAAAAGAATTTTAATAATGAAATTCAGAACAAACCATAGAAATCCTGGAAATCAAGTAGTAAGGTGTATATGAGTACGAACCATCAAGGATCATAAGCACCAACGACCCTAACCACCAGAGACCTCAACCTCCCAAAGGTCCCCTAGCCCCATACTCGAAGGGCGCCCCCTCCCCTACAGCTTTTTGGCCCCTCCCCCCGTTTTTTAGTTTTTTTTTTAATTTTGTTTTAGCTTTTTTATTATTTTTTTTAACATGATAGATTTTTTTCAACTTTTTTTACATGTCTTCGAATGAAATGAAACATTCTTAAAACAAAAAAAAATCGCATTTAATATTTTCCAAACTCAAAATGAGAATGGTATAGACATGTTAATCATGACTTTTACTATTAGGAAAATAATGTTTGTAGTAGCACTTTTTTTTTATTGAACAAAAAAATTTTTTTGGACGAAATTATTCAAATTTTTTTTTAATCAAAAACTAGAAATTGTAGCTGTCTATCACCCATGCATTATCCACTGTTCCATTTCTTTGAAGTAAGTGCTATCAGACTGGTTTCTGATTTTTTGGACAATTGCCTTTAGTCAAGACTAGTTTGTTAGGAATGTGTCGTTAGATAGCATTCGTGAATTGGATCGTATGAAGGTGGAGAAAAAAAGGGTATAGCATTTGCGAATTGGACTATACGAACGATATTAATTGAATAATAGGGAAAAACAGCGCTAGATAGCATTTGCGAATTGGACTATACGAACGATATTAATTGAATAATAGGGAAAAAACAGCGCTAGATAGCATTTGCGAATTGGACTGTACGAACGGTATTAATTGAATCATAGTGAAAAAATAGTGCTAGATAGCATTTGCGAATTGGATTGTATTAAGGCGGAGAAAAAAGGGTTAAACTGATTATTGGACAATTGCCTTTAGTTAAGACTAGTTTGTTATTAGCTACGCAATTGAACTAAAAATGAAGATATTTATAGACAGTTTCAATTAGCTATGGCTAAGTTTGTTAAACATGAGCTATTTTCTTGCAAAACAACACAAAATCTGAAAAAATGTTAAATGTTTCCTTATTAGCTACGTAATTGATCTGAAAATGAAGATATTTATAGACAGTTACACTTAGCTATGGCTAAGTTTGTTAAAGACGAGCTATTTTCTTGCGAAACCACAAAAAATCTGAAAAAATGTTAAATGTTTCTTTATTAGCTACGCGGTTGAACTAAAATAGAAGATATTTATAGACAGTTTCAATTAGCTATGGCTAAGTTTTTTAAAGACGAGCTATTTTCTTGCGAAACCACACAAAATCAGAAAAATGGCAAATGTTTCTTTATTAGCTACGCAATTGAACTAAAAATTAAGATATTTATAGACAGTTTCAATTAGCTATGGCTAAGTTTGCTAAAGACGAGCTATTTTCTTGCGAAACCACACAAAATCTGAAAAAATGTTAAATGTTTCCTTATTAACTACGCAATTGAACTAAAAATGAAGATATTTATAGACAGTTTCAATTAGCTATGGCTAAGTTTGTTAAAGACGAGCTATTTTCTGGCGAAACCACACAAAATCTGAAAAAATGTTAAATGTTTCCTTATTAGCTACGCAATTGAACTAAAAATGGAGATACTTGTAGACAGTTTTAATTAGCTATGGCTAAGTTTGTTAAAGACGAGCTATTTTCTTACGAAACCAAACAAAATCTGAAAAAATATATTCTTGTGCATACCCATACTCCTAATGATGAGGACTGATGGTTCTAATTCAATATTTTTTCATAAAAAACAAACTATTTTTTTTTAAACTTCGAAATTATTCAGCTTTTTTTTACGTATCTTAAAATGACGTGAAATATGCTTAGGGCTATAACAATTGTACTCTTTGCTTTCTCAGTGAGAGGATGTGGCTTTCCCACTGGTACTCTATGGCCGGTAATCGACACTACCTAGTCTATTGCATGCATTAAATCAGTATTTTTTACACAGTGGAACAATAAACACATAATTCATATCTTTAAAAAAGTGAAGATGGAGCATTTTAATAAAGTGTGTTCACATAACAATGTTATTGTAGCATTGAATGCCGACAAGGAGAAGTATTTAAACTATGAAACAAGTACAAGTGGTAGTACTATTAGAAATGTATGCATGCATTGTCATGACAGTAAGGAATTAAATTTCTTTGGAGTACCGAAAAAAAAATTCAACTCTTATGTTGGTGGATATGCGAGATTGAGATCTCCAGAGATGATTGCACTCAAAGAGAATGCCAACATAAAAATAGTCGTTGATGATAGAGGACAACTCCTTGCTACTGTTGCAGATAACACATTACCTACTGATACATCCTTTCGGGAATTAGCATTCAACGGAAGATCAGAAAAATAAAGGCCTACTCTTCTACTAATATCATAAACAATATCTTGTCTACGTGCCGAAACTGTTACCTGTGTAAAAATAGTGTGATAATAGACAGTAAAATTGCCAGAAAAATAAAAAGGGCAATGGCAGAAAATATCACTATGGAATATAAAGATGAATCGATGAAAAACAAAGTACCAGCAAACGTTACTGCCATTGATCAAACAGTCAATGAACCAAATAATACCAAAGACGAAAAGCATATTGAGCCTGTCGATAACACACCAGTAAAAGTTGTGTATGACTCAAAATGGAATAATGATTATTCTACTGATTATGAACTAAGAGAAGACAATAGCTACAATATCAAGAGAGAACATGGTGATCTATTTAATGGAACAGATTCAAAATGTCCAAAGTTGATCATTGATATTAATAATGTATCAAAATATATTTTTGTATTAATATTCTATATAGCATTATTTCATTAAAAATATATTATGCATTACATTGTTATGTGTTCATTATCATTAGAGTAAGTTAGCATATCAAACGTTTAGAATGTCTATTAAAACATCGGAAATGTAAGAAAAGGAATTTGCATACATCTATTGTCAGACACATGGGATAACATTGAGAAGATCTAGGTATCAGAATGAATAAATTCTTTATCAACATCCGTTGTTGGATATGTCATTATGAAAAAATTGTAAGTAAGTAAGTAAGTAAGTAACAAACTCTTTCTTAAATTCACCTCTTGGATACACAATACAGAAATTTAATTCAGGAAATTATGAAAAAAAATTGAACAAATTCTTTATTAATATTCATTATCGATTGAAGTCGCTTCCTAGACAGACAATACAACCATTTCACAAAATCTAAGTATAAGAGTGATTAAATTCTATATCAACATCCATTTCTCGGAGACATAGGAAAAAGTTGACAAAATCTAAGTGTTAGAGTGAATAATTTTTTTTTATCAACATCTTTTGTCAGATACATCGGATAAAATTGACAGAATCTAAGTGTCAGAGTGAATAAATTTTCTTATCAACATCCTTTGTCAGATTCATCGAATAAAATTGACAAAATCTAAATTTCAGAATGAGTAAATGCTTCAACAACATCCTTTATCGGATATGTCGGATAAAATTGACAAAATCTAAGTATCAGAGTGACTAAATTCTATGTCAACATCCTTTTCTCGGATACATAGGATAAAATTGACAAATTCTAAGTGTTAGAGAGAATAATTTTTTTATCAACATCCTTTGCCAGATACATCGGATAAAATTGACAAAATCTAAGTATCAGAGTGAATAAATTCATTATCAACATCCTTTGTCGGATATGTCGGATAAAATTGACAAAATCTAAGTATCAGAGTGAATAATTTCCTTTATCAACATCCTTTGCCAGATACATCGAATAAAATTGATAAAATATAAGTGTCAGAGTGAATAATTTTTTTTTATCAACATCCTTTGTCAGATACATCAAATAAAATTGACAAAATCTAAACTTCAGAATGAATAAATGCTTTAACAACACCCTTTATCGGATATGTCGGATAAATTGACAAAATCTAAATATCAGAGGGAATAATTTATTTATCAACATCCTTTGCCAGATACATCGAATAAAATTTATAAAATATAAGTGTCAGAGTGAATAAATTTTTTTATCAACATCCTTTGTCAGATACATCAAATAAAAGTAACAAAATCTAAATTTCAGAATGAGTAAATGCTTTAACAACATCCTTTATCGGATATATCGGATAAAATTGACAAAATCTAAGTATCAGAGTGACTAAATTCTATATCAACATCCTTTTCTCGGATACATAGGATAAAGTTGACAAATTCTAAGTTTTAGAGCGAATACTTTTTTTTACCAACATCCTTTGCCAGATACATCGGATAAAATTGACAAAATCTAAGTGTCAGAGGGAATAAATTCATTATCAACATCCTTTGTCGGATATGTCGGATAAAATTGACAAAATCTAAGTATCAGAGTGAATAATTTCCTTTATCAACATCCTTTGCCAGATACATCGAATAAAATCGATAAAATATAAGTGTCAGAGTGAATAATTTTTTTTTCTCAACATCCTTTGTCAGATACATCAAATAAAATTGACAAAATCTAAACTTCAGAATGAATAAATGCTTTAACAACATCCTTTATCGGATATGTCGGATAAATTGGCAAAATCTAAATATCAGAGGGAATAATTTATTTATCAACATCCTTTG
>JAQQPU010029650.1:0-10028 GCA_029168905.1 Artemia sp. Kazakhstan ARC1039
GCTTAATTGGGCTTTGCTTGGCTCCTCTCCAGATAAAAAAAAAAAAAACGGCTCCATTTATGGCATAAGATTCCTCTTCCCACCAAGTCTATTGTGGATCAGCTGGAGCCAGTGGAAGAGTAAATGAATATGGTATAATATTTAATTGGCAGTCTAAATTTTGCGGCCACTCAGCAACTTAGACCGCCACTACCTAAGAGTTTGGTACGAGTCTTGTATAACAGCAATGTAAGATTGGTGTAACAAATCCTTAAGGGTCCTGACACAACTTAACTCCCCTCTCTTCAAAGTAAAAGTTATGAAGATGCTATTGTGTTTCTAAGGTCCTAATCCATCCTTATAGGAAGAAGAGTCAAATCTGTATGTGCATAAGCAAAGGCCTTCAAATTTTTAGTGTACGTTATTGTTGGCCCTGTGGGCGATACCCCATAAGAAAATTCAGAAATTACAATGAGAAGTGAACCCAAGCTTAAAACAAACAGAAAATACTACATATGAGCGTAGTGCTGTCACTCGTCAACCCCTGTCACAGAAGGCTGAAAATCAAATAGTATGCTTCAAGTGAAAGTTCTATTCAGTCATTTGATATGTATTACAAGATATAGCATAGAAATATGTATTTGCAAGCAATAAATGTAAGACGACGAAAACATTGATGAAAAATAGTGCCATCTTACACCAGTAAAAATAAATTAACTATCACGAATACACTAGCATCGAGTACAAATATTTCCCCGGAAGTAGTATTTCACTTTATTTGCTTCTTTTAATATACTGTAAAACCACTTTTCAAAATGTACTTCTTTTTAGCTGAAGTGTAAACGACACTATAGCGAAGTCTTAGGGACTTGGGGAAAGAAGGAAAAATGGAGGAAAACTAGTACTTTCTTGGGGCGTGTTCCCGGTCCGACGAAAAGTTAATAATATTTAATAAAAATTTAATATTTCGTTCCAGGTGAGAGCGAATTAACAGCTGGAACGATCGAAAATTAAATTCGTATTAAGTTTTGCATTAAATTTTTGCGAATATGGTTAACTAGCGTATTTACTTAATTAATTTCTGTACATTCATCATCAAAGTGGGAAAAATGAGACAAATGACCAAAGTCAAGTCAAGGCAAATGACCAAACTAATGAGTATGAGGAATATGAGCCAAGGCTGGTCAAGGTCCTAGGACCAGCGTAAAATATAGAAGTTTCAAGAAAACTGATGCCAGTAAACCCAATTAACATGGCTAATAATTCCTCTTCCTCATCCTCTGATCCATCATCTGACTTCATTATTTCTTCAACTATGAGTGCTATAACGGAATTGTATAGATCCGTTTGTGAAAAATTTTCTGTGTTATATTGCGTTTAAAAGTTTCGCCGAAAAAGAACCATTAGTTAATAAACCGTTCCAGGTTCGCAGTCAATTCGTATTAAATTTGAATTAAATACGAATTAAATTGTATTTTGATTTGGGAACACGCTCAAGGACTAGTAAAGCTAAATTTAACGTCAAACAAAAATCAAAAGCAACTTTTCCCAGGAAGTTTGTAAAATTGCGATTTTTTAATAATGGTAGAAAAAACGGTCAAAATACATGCGTTTTTCAGTAAATCGTACGTGACATTTTTACCTTAAGCCGTCAAGGGGATTTGAGATGGGCGGTAATAATCCCTCCACCTCCAATGTCTAAAAATCATTGAAACACTCCTCCATTGTTTCTTATCCTCTCGATGATGCACTCTGAAAGTTTGAGTTAGAAAGCAAACCGAGGACTACTTTAAAAAGAGCCCCATGAGTCACCCTCCTTGATTGGGGACTGTTGAAAATGAACTTGCATGCCTTACCTGCCCTTCTAAATTAAGTTTCAAAATTTCGAAGTTTGAGTTATATTGTGACTTTTAAGATTTTATAACAACAATAAAAAAATTTCAAAATGTTTTTTTTTCATTAAGTCATATATGACATTTCAGCATTTAAACCTTTAAACGGATTTAGGATAGGTGGCAACAACACGCTTATCTATGGTAGTTTTTGTTCAGTTAAGGTTTCGTTTCCTTATTCGCAGTATAAATCAGCATTTTAAAGAAACCATCATCTGGATATTTATTTTGTCTATATTTGTCGCCCTTTAAACGGTTCCTAAGAAAATAGCGATCAGGCTTTAGCGTGTAGAGGGGGTAGCAGCTTCCCCTGTATGTAGGATTATTTCTGCTTGTTTTGAAGTAGATCTTTACTTTAAAGAAAGTACTATTTTCTTTTTATGTCAAGATTAACGTCTTCAAGAACGCATTCTTTATTCTAATTACGTCCTCTTGCTATTAATCTTTAGTTCCTGTTTCAAATTATTTCCTGGTCTGAACATGAGGCAGTACTTTTTAGAACGAAGATCAAAGCTGTCTTGAAGGACTAAAAGGGACTTCTCTTAATTATATACGTGGTTCGCATTGATGCGAAGCTATTTCTTTGTCCCAAGAGGGTCCTTAGAATTCAATTTCTTGTGTTTCTTGACTTGGCTCTGTCGCTAGCCTAAAACAAAATTGGCTTGTTAACCTTGTCAGGTTTGTTTTCTTCCTGTTTTTTTCTTTGATACGGAAGAATTCGTTTCTTTAGAAAAAACTTGTTCCATATCTTCAGTGGCATAACAATGTGTTATGCAAGGTCCCATAGTGGTGAAAAAGAAACTTCAAAAATTAATTCAGAGAACATGTTAGTTAAGCATTCTAGAATATTGAAAGTTTATGAATTATTAAAATTAGAATGGTTTTTTTTTAACTCAGAAATGTAATTAAGTATTATAAGGACTATTTAAGGTTTTAAGCTAATTTTTGGTTACTTTGATTTAGTGTAAAATGGCAAGTAATTATATTTGTTTTTCATAGTCCATTGTTCCTGGACAGTTTGTTGATTTCATCATGTCTTTATAGTCTCTTATTGATGAGACTAGTAAAGTGTTCGAATTTGAAATGATTTTTTTGCGTAAAAGATTTTTTACCCAATATACTTGTTCGGATAGATTAGTTTATTCAAAACTCAATCGACATATGACACTATACTCTATAGCTGCAAAGAACGATAGTTATACTGAAGCAGCTACCGAAACTATGCAACGAACAAAACACTTATATAAATGATGAAAAATTCATGTAAATTTTCATAGCAAGTAATTGATTTATCAGTTAAAGATAATCTACACAAAAATTCGGCTTTTTATGGTAAATCCAAATATAAAAAATACATTGAATTTAAGGCTGCCTAAGAAAAATTAAAAGCTATTAAAACTTGAAATTAAAAGCTATTGGTACAGTAAATATATGTAATATTAGAAATAGTAATCCCCCCCTAAAAGAATGAGGTATGGCTCTGATGGAAATTATGCAATGAATTTGAAAATGTATGGGGACCCTAAAGCAACTGTCGACAAAATTCGAAATTTCTTTTTTTTTTTCAGACAAGATTGATCACGCGTATGACCATCCATAGTCCGTAGTCCTCAACTTGTATTTAAAGATGGTTCATTCGAATGGGTATTTGAGAGTCTTTTGCTCTTTTTTTGCTACAAAAGAGATCACGAGAACGGAAATTGCCACATTATACAATGTGGCCCCTAAAACAGGAATTTTTGCATCTTTTTTTATTACCGTATGCAAAATAGTGGCTTATATTATATAGTGTAAGTGACATAGATTTGAAAAGGTGGTGAGTCAAAAAGTGTCTTAAAAATTACAAAAAAAGTTTTTTAAAATCCTTAAAAAAAAAAAAAAAAAAAAAAATATATTGCCCTCGTAGACCTTTCCAAAAATTTTAAATCTGAAAATCCGGCTCTTTTAAATTTCTGGTTTTAGTGATTTCTTTTTCTTGTCCTGTTATTTTTGACGCTATATATTGTAATTATTTTCTTCGGTCAGTTGTGATCCTGATGGGAACTGACGGACAGGCACGTGTAACTGTTAAAGGTGATGAAAATTATTCAACTGTCACCCTTGTCATCACCGTATTAAAAAATCAAACTTGAATTCCACAGTCTGTTCTAATTTTTATATATTTTTGAAACAATAATTAAAGACTTTAATAATAGTAACCTGTTTTGCCCACAAACTTTTGTTATGAATCGAGTTTCCTTTTTTGTGAAAAGTTACTTCCTTATTCAAAGTGCTTCTTAGTAAAGATGAAAGGTAGTGACTAAATATTTGCGGGACACCTTTTTCATTGTCCTTGTATGCATTCAACGGTACTTTATGGAAAGTTTGAGAATGAATTGGTTTTTCCTTGTATCTTTTCACATACATCCCATGCTAAATTACTAAATTTTCTGGATTGGTCACATCTCCTCATATATACGACGTAATATCTTTAAGTATTTTTTTCCAAGACAACACTGCCTTTCTATCACGAACAAATGCACGTTCAGATAAACATTAAACCTTCAAAGTTAGTTTTTTCCTATAAGTTACAATGAAAAATTAGACGTTACTCAATTAGACATTGCAGGTTAAAAGAATTTTAAGAGTTTTACTCTGGACATAATGCTTCCCTCTTCCCAAGTGTGATTAGTGAGACATTGGTGTCCAGGCCTTGACATATTACCAAAGTGGAATATATACTTGCATAATTGGTATATTTCCGTAACTTCCAGCCAATCAGTAATCTTTAGATCTGAAAACAGTCGTATGACATCATACAACGGGTGAAGCTAGTTCAACCATTGCACAGGTAACGTCAGTTTGGGTCCTTTTCCCCAAAAGAGAGTATTTTTATTTAAAAAAAAAACATCAGGTTGCAAGTCATGATTCCTTATGTCAGAGGCTTAGGGGACATTAGTTAAAAACGCGAATTAGAACATTTTCGGCCCAATCTTCTTCTTCTTCTTCTTGGAGGGAGTCTTTGGAACCCATCTCAAGGAGGGAAAAATGAATTAATTTTTTTGTAACTAAATTTATATATAATTTTTCTCTTTTTATTTTTGTTGTGTACTATCAGATACATTGATCTTGATGAAGTTTTAACCACGAGTTTTGTATCCAAATGATTATTGTGCTTCAACACTAAGGAAGCCTACCCAAGAAAAGAGGGTAAATCCATGAAATTGTCAAAAGTCAGACTTTCATCGTGCTTCGGTTAGTCAGCTCGCCTGCTTGGTGAAATAAAATAAAAAAAAAAATCAACCAAAAGCAAGCAGCAACATTAAAACTTAAAACGAACAGAAATGATTCCGAATATGAGAGGGACTGTCTCCTTCTAAATTTCTCGCTCTTTACGCATTCCAATTCAACGGACCTTGTGTTTCAGCAGTCGGTCTTAAAATTCGCGACAATAAGTTTAAGGGTGTTCCTCCCCCCCCCCCTTTCGAAAATCAGGCAAGTCTTCTCAGGTTTATTGCTTTTGACGAAAAACATCAAACTTAGTGAGTTTTTGTATTTGGAATCAGCATAAAAAGCTAATTCTTTTGATGTATTAACTGTTATCGAAATTCCTTTTTTTAGGGTGTCGCTTACTATTGGCCCGAGTGGCTTCTTACTTGCAGTTCGTTACTTGGAAGTGTTTGATGTGTATTAGAAAACTTAAAAAATACTGTCGGTTTGTGGAGAACGGAACCCAAGGCACAGAGGGTGAATAGTAGTCACGTCACTAATATTAACTTCTCAAGAACGTGTTGAAACTGCGTTGTAATACAAACAGGAGTTTGGCTACTGTCCCCTTCCCCTTCCTCCCTCCTAACCTTAAAAGCTCTAAAACCTATTGCGTCATTCGCGTTTTATTGAAAACTATATACAGTCTGAACTATATACACTATATACAGATCTATATACAGGAACTATATTTTTTAAATATCGACGGAAAAAAAAGTAATCACAATAATAATGAATATGAATAAAAAGAACTGGAAAGAACTAATGAAAATAAACTGAATATTTTATGCATAATGATTCTAATTCCTGAAAAATCTCAGCGATCCAAGATTTTATTTCACTGTAATTTTTATATTTTTGACGTATGTCCTTAAAATGTTTATTTTATATATTAATAATATAATGTTATTAATATAATTTTTATAAAATGCTATAAATGCTCTTTTATATATTTTTATCTACAGTAAAGCGCAACTGATACAATAAGCTTTAGAACTTCACGGTTAAGGGAGGGGTAAGGCTGCAGTGGTCAAACTCCTGTTTGTAATAACTTGTTCATTCTAAGTTTGACTTGGATATTCAATTTAATTTTTTCTCGTTTTACGATTTATTTATTCATTCAAATCATTATCTGTGATCGTTATATTTAATCTGATCATTTAATTTAATTTTTTCTAATTTTGGGCTTCATTTATTCTTTGATAAGGTTTCGATTAAGGTTTTCAGCTTAATATCCTGAGCCTTTTCTGATACCCAGGATCAAGCATGCTTCTTTTCCCAATAGCAAACCTTATAAATAAACAATGGGCAACTTGTATAACTAACAGCCGTTGCCCCGGCAGGGTCGTTACAAGCCAAAATGTTGGGGGGGGGCAAGGGATTTTACCAACTTTTTTGTCAATAATTAACATAATATTAGTTTCGAATACAATACTTAAAATCACTGCACGAGTCGGTAAAACCGCTGTATTTATCGACCAAGATTCAGATTTTGGTACATATCATGTTACTATTTTAATGCTCTTTATTTAGTCAAATGGAAAATTGTGGCACCATCTGTAAACTCACGCCAGGAGTCGGTAAAACTGCTGAGTTTACCCCCATATACGTGACGGCCCTGGCACCAGAGGCAGTTTGGGTTTATATCATCCCCAGAGGGTTGTCCAACTTACCTCTCAACAATCCCCGAAGTTTCACCTTAATGTCCTTATCCTTTTAGACACACCCACAATTCAACATTTGCTCTTTGCCCAATGATTAACTCCTGATATAATGAAAGACCAAATTGTGTAATTTGTTGCAATCCTTGCGCCGGGGATGAAGGGGCACGACATCCCCGGAGGCATAGTTGTTAGACCTTTTGACTATTTTGAACAAAATAGCCTTTTTCAAAAAATCGATCAGTGTTGAGGGGGGGGGGTGCAACGGTCAAGGGGCTGGTTATCCTCTGATTATTCTTCAATATCTCCCTCAACGTACCCTTGAAGTTTCATTTTAAACCCTCAGCTGTTCAGTAGATATTGTTGATACGCCATTTTGACAACCAGCATGCACATATTGTGTTTTGATTTTATGTGACATTTCTCTCAACTTTGCCTTGAAGTTTTTCCTTAATACCCTAAGCCTTTTTGGAGACCCGGCTTAAACATGCCCCTTTTTCCCAATAAAAAAAACAAAACAAAAAAAAACAAAAAACTTTGCACAACTTGCAGCCCTTGCCTCGGGGACTGTGCGAGTTATTTCAATCCCTAAGGAACATCTTAGCAATCTAAAAATGTTGACAGGACGTCTTTGGATGAAAAAGGACATGCGAGGGGGGGGGGGCTGGATGCCCTTCGATCACTTTTGGCTCTTAAAAGGGGCACTAGAACTTTAAATTTCCAATCGAATTATCTCGCTCCGAAACTTATACAACCATCCCTTTTATATGAAGTGGCTCTAGAAACAAAATAAATAAATAAGAATACATTGAAATCTTGTGGCTCTTTACTAGTAGCAGCGCTAGAGCGTTATCTCTGATACTGACAAAGTTCCTTAAGTTCAACCTCGAGATGTAGTCAAATAGTACAAGGATTCATTGTCTTTTGAAACGGACGCACAAATTTTATTTTTCTATTCTTTAATGCTTTATTCATCCGGAGAAGATGAAAGACAAGTTTATTACCCTGAATGTAGGGAATCTGGGAAATTTTTTCAAGCTCGAAAACATAAGACTGAGACACACGTGGAAACCTGTCTAGAGTGGACAGTTGGTTTTGTGTTGTAGCCATTCCAAAATCGTGTCTTTCCTATCTCAATAAACTTGCGAACCAATTCCTCACTAAAATATCACGGGGCAACCCTGGTCTCATATCTTTTACAGCTTTTTGCCCTACAGAAGTGGATTTGCCAAGGCAATGAAAGAGAGTCACTTTTCTCCTTTTTTGTAGAGGCTGAAAAACTTTGCAGTGAGAGATTGTAAAACTGAAGCTGATAAAATGGAAAGGCTAGAAAACTTGGAGAGCAAATGTGAGAAGTTGCATAACCTTCGAGAAATGATTGTTGAAATGTGGAAGCCAGAGGCTCCCGTAAAAAGTTCAATAAAGGATGGCGGTCAGTCAGTGTTTTGGTTCTACATAAGTTCATGCTTACCCTATATGCTTTGTCCCATGCACCAGGCGGCACAGAACGTCAATTCTTTAGCACTAGTGTGATGAAATTAGCGGAAGAAACTGTTTGAATACTTAGATAATTGCAGCTCTAATGCACTTAAAACTACTTTGTCTTCGGAATCTGCCTTTTCGAATGGACAACTTTGACCAACTCTTGTTGATGAGTGTAAAAAAAATGGAAGGTTTTGGTTCAGCATGAGCCTAAATTCTAGGACAGAAAATTTTGCCTAATTGATAATGAGCCAGTAAAAAAGTAAATGGAAAGAATAAGATATTTGACTTTGCAGTCCCTATCGGCGGTGCTGATCTCCGTTACATGGTCCTTCGGCCAGGAAGTGCAATGGGAGATTGGGGCCAGCCATCCTGTGCTTTCGCACTCCCTTCCTGTTTACCTTTCCCAGATTTCTCGAGTTACCCATTTAGAACTGGGTTGACTCAGGCTGAGATTACAGAGTCACGCCACTGACCTCCGTTCCAAACCAAATAACCTGTGACATCAGGGCTTGAACCCCCGTCTTCTAACCATTCGACTGGGATGGCTTGATAATGAGCAAGTGCTGTCAGGTGGGGAACAGGGGGCATTTGCTCCCCTAGATTTCCTTGCACTCCCCCTAGATTTAAAAGTACGTTTATTTGGTGTAGGCAACGAAAAGTTCCTTTTGGTATTTTAATTGAAAGATCTGAAACAAGTTCGTCCCATCCCCCAAATCCCTGAATCTGAAGCATATGCCCCTCCCCCACTAATTTCTCGTTAATTGACGTCACTATTGATAAAAGACTTAAAAATGTTCAGATTGAGTGGGGTTTTTTTGTCCGCTTTTTGCTTCCACCATCATTTTGTTGATTTTTTCGTTTTTTTTTTTTTTTTTTTTTTTTTTTTTTTTTTTTTTTTTTTTTTTTGAAGGACAATTAAATGGCATTGAAAAACTTATGTTCGACAAAAAACAGGATCTATAAAAATAATATTGTTCTTTGGTGAAATAAAGCTTTTTTGACCTGTTGGATTCGAGATGCCAGTTCAGTCTTAATTTTTTAGCTAGTGCTTGGCTTTGGTTATTTTCAGGTTTTCAAAGAGCGAGAAGGCACATGTATCCTTCTTCCCCTGCTGTCTGTTGTCTTTGGCCTCGTTCGAGCAAACAGCAGGATGTCATTTTCAGCTGTGTAAACTATAATGAGTCTAAAAATATAAAAATGCTTCATCTCCTTTTTGACGGTTTTCCGTGTGTCATGGTAAAAGTTGCTACACGCTCTTTTTTGGCGATATCTAGTAAAACGGGGCTCAGTTTTGTAAATCGACTGTCAAAATCTAGTCAATCATAAATCGTCGAATCGGCAACCATAGTTCATAATCGCCATTGCTTCTTCCTGGTTTTATTATTTGTCCTCTTTTGCCTTCTTCAAGAGCATCTTCATAAAGAGATGAAAGGCAGTAACTAAATCTTTACAGGACACCTTTTTCTTTGTCCTTGCATAAATTCAATGGTACTTACTGGGGATTTTTAGGATGAATTGGCTTTTTGTATAATATTTTCCCTCTGTTCTCCTGTCATAAGTGTTGCGTAGTATTGATCTATAACAATGTATTAAGCTTTATAAATTTTGGGAAATAACCTCAGAAAAATAGGGGGGAATCCCAGGGAATTGTCCAAGGTCGTTTTCCCCTTGTGTTTGAAAATTGGACATTACGTCTTCAAGATTTATTAAAAAAAAAAAGCTTATAAGAATAATTATTTTAAAGTTTATAATGTTTAAGGAGAAA
>JAQQPU010029651.1:0-10027 GCA_029168905.1 Artemia sp. Kazakhstan ARC1039
ATATTTTCCATTACCTCCAGCAATCTGAGTTCATACAGGGCCATTCCACGACTGAGCAAATCTATACAATTAGACAGCTAGAGGAGAAAACTTAAGAATACCAGTGAAAGCCACAAATTACCTTTGTCACTTTTTGATCTGCCTTTGACACTGTTGACAGAGAGTCTTTGGGGTTGATCCTCCAGTCTACCACTCTTTCCTCCCCCCCCCCTCGAGAAAAAATTTGTCAGTGCTGACATTGTAAAAAGGTCAGCCTTAATCATATTTCAAGATCGAAAACGGTGTTCGGTATGCCTTCACCACTGTCTCCTAACTCTTCAATGCTTCATTACACCATGTACTCTACAAAATATTGCTGCCGCAACCGTTTGGCACATATTTTATTGTAAGAATTATCTCGGGTAATGACTTTACTCACGACATGGCTCTAGTATTTGAAAGTCTAAAGGACCTCAAAACCGCATTAGAAATAAAAATGTCGGGTGCAGGAAAGTTTTGTTGAAAACTAGATCTGTCAAAACCAAAATAATGTCTATTGGTAAGGCGCCGCCTAGCACTGTAATATCTATAGAAATTTGTAGTCAGAATCACTGGTCTGTCTGGGAGTTCACCTACCTTGGTTCAACTGTCTGCTGATTGGTGATTGGATTTAGGGATATCAGCAAGGGAAGCAAAGGCGATTGCCATCTTTGGTCGTCTTCTAAGAACAATTTATCACTATATATCTACTACTAGAGTTGCAGTAGAGTAGTAGAGTTGCTATTAGGGTTGTTAGTAGTAGTAGTTGGATGGCTTGAGCGCCAGAAGAAACTTGAAAATTCACTAGTTCTTCAAATTACTACCTCTGTCCGAGCCGCTGATGTACTATTCACCGTCTTAGTATGGCCGTTTACTTTGTCTGGCCTCGCAAACTCCCGCCAGACTCATCTTTGACTTTGACCAAATTGCAAATGGGTGTAAATTCCCCAAAGGAAGAGCCTGCACCGGATAGACAGACGCTATTCACGGCGTAGACATACTTTCCAAAACATGGACCCCAGCAAGGCCTCGATCTTTCCGCACAATAGGCTACTCTCGAGAAGACTAATGCCGTTGATGTCTGATTCCCCCTACGTTGGCAACACTGCCGAGCAAAAACTTTTAGTGAGTAAGTTATTCTGCGAAGCAGAAATACGACTTTATTGCAGTAAAATTTTTGTTCAGTTTTAAATTACCGGAAGGTTTTCAGGATATTTTCATTACAAGGATTACATACACTCGAACGCACCATAGAAATAACATTCTAAGCAGAAACTATTTTTGGGTTGCAACTTTTTGAAGCGGACTGTACAATTAAAGATACCACAAATATTGGACATAACAAATAGGACAATACATTATATTTTGTGTATCTTTATCTCTTTCTGCTTTCGTTATGTTTCTTTCCCACTTTAGCCAAGAAGTTACCATTGACACTATATTTCTAAAAGTTGCGCAATTCTTAGAATTTTAGAAATTGTTTGTCTACTTCGAGATGCATTCAACTAGTCGTAAGTTAAGTAAGTCTTGAATTTCAGAGTGCACACATAAATATTCATAATTTGATGTTCCGTGTATCATGTCTTCTCTAAGGAATAGGCTGAAAATTCATAAGCGAGAACGAACTAAGGCTTGGAAATGATAGTTCATTTTAAATTGACTATTAAATTCCTCGAAAGTCGAGAAATAAAAAGTTGTTTGATGTCCTAAACCGTGTAAGCAAAAATTATTCAAGAGCGACCTTTGTTGGTAGTAACCGAAACTCTAAAAGGCAAGTGTATTAAAAAAAAGTTTTATACAAATAAAAAAGGGGGAAAAAATTATATGAGGACCAGAGTTGCCACAAAATTTGTCTTGAAAAAGTAAAAAAGTGACAAAAAATAGCACATCTACTTTTTCTTTATTTGCGATTTGAGTTTTCTCCAGCGTCTATATATAAATGCCCATGATTCATTACATGACAAAATGTTAGTTTTCCTAAGGATTAAAATAGGCTATACCCGAGGAAAAATACTTTAAAATGTGTATAGAGATAACAAAAATTGCTGGGGGCTACCGCTTTTCAAATCCCCATTTAACTAAGACTGTCGAGTTCTAATCAAGAAAATCATGTTTAAGCCTGCACCGTTTCTTATCTCCCAGTAATCGTTAGAAGACAAGATTCCATAAAACCCATTCTTATATATTTTTTCTAGAGTCATTACTGGGTCTCCTGCGTTTCTATCTGTTTTGGATCATAGGCAGCGCAGTAGCGCTGCCTAAGTAAAGAACGGTGTTGGCACAATGCATTCTTTATTTTTTTTCCAGACCAGGGCACTTCGTAACGAAGGAGTTGTCGTAGAAACTTCGAAAAGGGCTCATTCGATTGGAAATCTGGAGTGGCTTGTGCCCTTTTTAATAGTTGAAAGTGCTTGGAAGGCAACTAACACCCCTTCCACGCCCACCATTTCCCAAAACACATCCAATCAAAATTTTGAGATAGTCATTTTGTTCAACGTAGTTGATTTCCAGATAGAAAATATAAATTACGCCCAGGGGGCATATAAGGTTTTTATAGAAAGCTTTGTCGTAGAAACATCAAAACGGGCTCATTCGATTGGAAATTTAAAGGGCTAGTGCCCATTTTATAGTCGAAAGTGATTGGAGGACAACTAATCCCCCTATCACGCCGACCTTTTCCAATGACACATCCAATCAAAATTTTGAGATAGCCATTTTGTTCAACTTTGTTGAAAATTCCGAAAATTAGGTCTTTCAGGATGACAACCCCCCCCCCCACAGCCCTCAGGGCAAGGGTTATAAGCTATGTCCTGGGGGCATATAAGGTTTTCATAGAAAGCGTTGCCTTAGAAACTTCAAAAAGGGCTCATTCGGTTGGAAATTGAAATAGCTAGTACCCTTTTTAATAGTCGAAACTGATTGGAGGGCAACTAACCCCCTTCTCACGCCCACCATATATCCAAACACACCCAGTCAAAACATAGAGATAGCCATTTTGTTCAACGTAGTTGAAAGTTCTAAAAATTAGGTTTTTAAGGATGAGCCCTCAGGGCAAGGGTTATAAGTTATGCCCTAGGGGTATATAAGGTTTTTATTGAATGCTTTGTCGTAGAAACTTGAAAAAGGGTGCATCCGATTGGAAATTCAAAGGTCTAGTGCCATTTTTAATAGTCGAAAGTAATTGGAGGGCAACTAAACCCCCTCTCACGCCCACTTTTCCCCCAAACACATCCAATCCAAATTTTTAGATAGCCCTGTTTTTCAACGTAGTTGCAAGTTTTGGAAATAAAGTCTTTAAGGATGACACCCCCCCCCCCCACAGCCCTCAGGGCAAGGGTCATAACTTATGCCCTGGGGGCATATAAGGTTTTTATAGAAAGCGTTGTCGTAGAAATTTCAAAAAGGGCTTATTCGATCGGAAATTGAAATGGCTAGAGCCCTTTTTAATAGTCGAACGCAATTGGAGGGCAACTAACCCCCCTCTTACGCCCACCATTTTCCCATACACATACAATCAAAATTTTGAGATAGCCATTTTGCTCAACGTAGTTGAAAGTTCTGTAAATTAGGTCTTTGAGGATGATAACTCTCCCCCTCCTACAACCCTCAGGGCAAATGTTGTAAGTTATGCCCTAGGGGCATATAAGGTTTTTATAGAAAGTTCTGTCGTAGAAACTTCAAAAAGTGCTTATTTGATTGGAAATTGAAAGGGCTAGTGCCCTTTTTAATAGTCGAAACTGAATGGAGAGCAACTAACCCCCCTCTCACGCCCACCATTTCCCCAAACACATTCAATCAAAGTTTTGAGATAGCCATTTTACTCAACGTCGTTGAAAGTTCTGGAAACAAACTATTTGAGGATGACAAACTTCCCAGAGCCCCCAGGGCAAAGGTTATAAGTTGTGCCCTGGGGGTATATAAGGTTTTTATAGATAGCGTTGTCGTAGAAACTTCAAAAGGGGCTCATCTAATTAAAAATTCAGAAAGCTAGTGCCCTTTTTAATAGTCGAAAGTGATTGGAAGGTAACTAACCCCCCTCTCACGCCCATTATTTCCCCAAAACACATCCAATCAAAATTTTTAGATAGGTATTTTGTTCAACGCATTTGAAAGTTCTGGAAATTAGATCTTTGAGGATGACACTCCCCCCAGAGCCCTAAGGGCTAAGGTTGTAGGTTATGTCCTGGGGGCATATAAGGTTTTTATAAAAATCTTTGTCGTAGAAACTTGAAAAAATGCTCTTTCAATTTGAAATTCAAAGGGCTAGTGCCCTCTTTAATAGTCGAAAGTGATTGGAGGGCAACTAACCCCCATCTCACAGTTATTTTGGGCATGTTTGTTTTTTAATATAATTTAAATAAAACACGTTACAGTCAGCATAATTAAAATGAAACATCCCAGTGTTCGAACATCCTTAATAGTCAAAATGATTGGAAGGCAACTAATGCCCCTCTCACGCCCACCATTACCCCAAACACATCCAATCAAAATTTTGAGAGAGACATTTTGTTCAACTTAGTTGAACGTTCTTGAAATTAGGTCTTTGCCAGCGTTGTCGTAGAAACTTCAAATAGGACTCATTCAATTGTGAATTGAGAGGGCTAGTGCCCTTACTAATAGTCAAAAGTGATCGGAGGGCGAATACCCCCCCCCCCCACGCCCATCATTTCCCCAAATATTTCCGATAAACATTTTAATATAGCCATTTTGTTGAATATAGTTGAAGGGTCCGGAAATTATGTCTTTGAGCCCCCTCACAGCCCTCAGAGCTAAGATTGTAAGTTATGCCCTGTTTGTAATGATTGTAAGTAATGTTTTTATGGAAAGTGTTGTCGTAAAAACTTCAAAAAGGGCTCTTTCGATTAGAAATTGAGAGGGCTATTCCCCTTTTTAATAGTTGAAAGTAATCGGAGGAAGAATCGCCTCCCCCCACGCCCATCATTTCCCCAAATATTTCCGATTAACATTTTGATATGACCATTTTGTTCAACCTAGTTGAAAGGTCTGGAAATTATGTCTTTGAGGGTGACAACCCTCCACCTATAGCCCTCAGGACAAGGATAGTATGTTATGCCCTTGGGGCATTTAAGGTTCTTATAGAAAGTTTTGTTTTAACTTCTTCAAAAAGGGCTCATTCGATTGGAAATTGAGAGACTAGTGCCTTTTTTATTAGTCGAACGTGATCAGAGGGCAAATTTTGATGTAGCCATTTTGTTCAGCCCATCAGAAAGGTCTGGGACATTATGTCTTTGGTGATAACAGATCCCCCCTGCCCTAAAGGCAAGGGTCGTAAGTGATGCCCTGGGAAAATATAGGGTTTTCATAGAAAGTGTGTGTCGTATAAGCTACGAGGGGGGCTCATTGGATTGGTAATCAGACGCTCTAGTGCTCTTTTTAAGAGTCAAAGTCATCAGAGGGCAGCTAGCCCCTCCACCCTACACGCATGACGTATTGTCTCGAAATACGTCTAATAGAAATTTTGAGATAGCCATTCTATTCAAAATAGTCTAAATATCATATAACAAGGCTTTTGGGGTTGAAACAAACTCCAGGGATTAGGGGAAAGGGTTGTAAGTTATACCCAGGGGGTATTTAAGGTTCTTATGGAAGGCATGGTTATTTAACTTCAGAACAGGCTCAGTCTTTCTCCCTGAAAAAGACTATGTCAATATAAAACGAACAGAAATTAATCATAAAACTTTTTGCACAAAATAAGTTTTTCAAAAAAAAGGTTAAGAACTCCATTAAACCAAAAATGGAAAAAAAAAACAAATAATCTACCAGGCTCACAACTACCAAAAATCGATATCAATAACTAAATGAAACCCAAAACAAACCGAAATTAAAATAAGTCAAACCCAAAAGGAGCAGAAATTAATCTGAGTAGGGTTCTAAACCTATGCTTTCTAAAAGCTAGAATATAATTTTTACTTTACTGAAAAAAATTCTTTCAAATGTTTTCATTTTTATAACTTCAAGAAATAAAGAATTAATTAAGATATTAAGGAGTAAACATCAGCATATGTATATTAAACTGACAATGCGCATTTTTTTCAGTAAATTCATTTGAATTTTTTTAGTGAAGTATAAATTATATTCTGGCCAAAATGCAAGCAAATTGACCTGGCAGTTTTTGTCAAAAGAATATTTTAGAATTAACTCATGCAGCTCAACATTATCATCGTTCATCGTTCATTTGATTTTCAAGATATTTCGAGCTTTATTTTTTCTTCCAAAACCTCTTTCCCTTGCTCACAGAAATAGTCAAGAAACGGATAATAAATTTCAATTTTAATTCTATAGCTTTTCAAGATCAGACACGTAGGCAGGGAGGGTGGCATTGGGTTGAATTCCCATCCTCTGAAATCATAACTTCTTACCAAACTGTTCGGGACTTCTTATTCAAAATAAATAAATTTTTGTTTTTATTCCCCCCCCCCCTAAAAAAATTATGCATACGTTCATGAGTGCTAACGCATTAAAGGCACGTTGCAAAAAACTCGCCATTTGCAAACAATCAGTACTCACTAACTTTTCAAAAGGCGCTGAGTATCGCTTTTTCAAATAGTTCATGGTAACAAACTGTAAGTAAGGAGCGGCTTGGCCCAATAGTCTGTCCCCTCCTGAATACCACGTTCTTTACGCTGAACTTTCACTTTTTGTCCTAATTCTATCAGAACAATGCTGAAACACAAGGACCTTTTAGTTAGAATACGAAGTATTTTTTTTTTAATTATATAGAACTTAAGCGTGAAGAGCAAGGATTGTGGAGATGGAAGCTCCAAGGCCGTATCCAGAGAAGGGTGGGGGGGGGGGGGTGTATGACCCTGGAGAAATTTTCGTCAGACTCGTAAAAACGTAACAAAAATGAATTTAAACAAATTTTGATGCGTTTTTTAAATTTGTTTGTAACCCCCTCCTCCCCCGAAAAAAATTCTTTTGTAAATCACCTCCCGGAAAAAAAACCTGGATACGGCCCTGGGCAGCTGCCCTCATATATGGAATAATTTCTTTTCGTCTGAAGTTTAAATGTTGCTCCTTACTTTCAATTGAAAAGACTTGTTTTTTTTAATTAATCACTTAAAATGTTTTACTGCTTGGCCTATTAAGTTTTTTTTCGCCCTATTGGGTCCTTGAAAGGCTTAAAAGAATTTGTATTATAAGACATTTATTAAAGCCCCTTTTTTACTCGCAAAGGTAGTAATTGAAACACAAGGTCAGCATAATTAGGAAAAGAAGCCTTTTTTTAAGTACTAGAAAACTTTAGCGTGAAGAGTGAGGTATTGAGGAGGGGTAGCTTCCCTCATATTGGAAATAATTTCGTTTTATTTTAAGTTTTAATGCTGCTCCTTACTTTTGTTTGAAAATGCTTGTTGTGTTTTATTTAATTACTTAAAACGTTTTATTGATTGGTCTGTTGACTTTTCTTCCATCCTATTTGGTTCTCAATATGCATTCATGATCTTGTGTATGTGTTTTTTTTAATGCCTTAGCCTTGCAATCCTTTTTTTTACTTGAATAAATAATTGGAATATAGTTTTTTTTCTAGTTTTTTTAGTCATGTTTTTGGTATCTAAAATACCTTCCTTGTACTAAGAACCGGTCTTTATCAGAAGTAAAAAAAAAAGGAAACCCATTTTTCCATTTTTTCGTATCTCCTTTTGAATTACTGTTGCGACACATAACATCTTTTAACTTACCTTTGTAACATCTTTTAATTCTCGGTATGTAACATACAACCTTTTGGATTACTGGCTGATTTGTCCAATCAAAATCAATATACGGCTAAAGAGACATTTTAATGGTAAATTAATATTTTGAATTTTGTCAGTCGATGTGTACCACTTTGTATATTTTTTTTGCGGTCACCTGTTGTGAACAAATGGTAGGGCTCTTGATGCTCAAATGACAATTAATTAGATTTTAATGGACTCTCACATTTTTCGCATATTTTAGGTTAAACCATTATATTCTTTTATACGTTTTATTTTCATTCCAGATAGTAGATGGTGCTTTTTCTAGATGTATAAATTGGAAAAATATAAACCCTATCAGAAATTTTAAGATATAATTGGCTTTGTGACGCAAAAGAAATTGATTTCTATTTGCTGGAAAACTCAAAGCATCATTTAATGTACTTCCTTCGATTTTCACGGCTTTATCTTGTTTTTGTGAGTTTTGATGAGTTGAAAGATTTGGCTAAAAATATTGTTCTAATTTAAGATTACCTGTCAAGTGCATTAGAGCTTGAAATCAGGTACGTTCCAACTTCCTACCAGTAATAACAAATTTAGCAACTTTCAACTGATAAATTTAAGGTAAGATTTGTTTTTGGGAGCCTTATTTTATTTTCCAATGGTTGTGTGCTAAAAATAGTTACGTATCATCATAGGCACGTTTTTCCAAAAAATTTTTAGGCCTGGCATAATATCCTAAAAGTAAAAAAAAAAATCAAAGTAAATTATTATGTTTTATCTAGCAGCAGAGCTTTTCAGACGACAAGCATAAGGAAGAATAAATATAGCATGTAAGCTTATAAGGATTGAAATAAATTGTTTTACCCCCTCCCCACTTCCCAAAAATAATTCTAAAGGCTGTACTGCCTGTAATGAATATACGAGATGAAATTAATTTGAGAAAGTAGATAATTTCTACCTCCTTTATCCTTACCCTCCCATAATATCCCTTCCTGAATGTTTCAACTGGACTACCCAGTTGTACAACTTATTTAATAAAACCTATTCTAATTAAATTTCGATGAGATTTAACGAAACCTATTGACTGTAAAATGATAAATACTCTGAGCGTAAATGGCTTTGTTATCCGTTGTATAACCTCACATGACTATAATGAAAGCTGAGAGTTACAGATTCGACCGATTTATATGAGTAGATATTATTATATGAGAGTTTTGGGAAACTGGAAAAATAGTTAATGAAGTTAGTGTTTCTTTTTCGAAAGAGAGCAGAGCGATTGTTTTTGGATTCCTAAGTAAACCATATTTTTACTGAAACTAAATCTAACCAAGTGACATCTACATATTCATTTACATCATTCCTTCAAAATGTACGTAACAATCTACATTGGCAGTCTTAGCGCCATTTGGAATACAATTACACCGAGAAATTAACGCGTCATCTCTTATGATTGAGCATCAGAGCGAGGCGGACTGCCCCTAATTTGTCTTCATAAAAGATTTATAGGCATATTAGCGTAAAATACGAAAGGGTGAAACGAAATAGGGAAGAGAACTTATAATTATTACTCTATGAATTTGCCAAGAAGAAGAAATTTTTAGGTCTATTGCATATTTTATTGGGGCTAATTGCTGTGAAGAAATGGGGAAAAAACACAACGTCGTGCTAAGAAACACAAGGTGGGAGTGACATTTTCAGGAATTAAGGTGAAACAATTGGGGATTCCTAATTTTTTCCATTGGTTTACATTCCCAGAAGCTTATCTACATTATAGAAGGTAGGAAGTCCAGCTCGGTTGGGCCAGTTTTTTTTTTCCAGAATAAGTCTAGTTTAAAAAATGTTCAGATCTCCTGAATAATTTATTTTCTGCCTGAGGAAATGCATAGAACGTATCGTCATGATAAAAGTAAAAAATTCTCTCTTGCGTTCTACAATCGTTGCGTCGCTTCCCAGAAGCATAGAAAAGCGCACGAGAATGCGATAATGCTCGCCTCTTCATATCCGAGTGTAACGCTGGGGTCCAAAATCATGAGGTCGGACAAAATTGAATCTTGCCAGCTTAGTCTTTGTCTCATCTGCTTGCAGAGCTCCATTAAAAACCTCTCAAAGTTGACCCTAAAGGCTTTGAGTGAGTCTTCGGTAATCTTTGATCCACTTTCCTCCGGGAATCATTAAGTATTGGTGCCTAATTTCATGTCCTCGGCATTTGTAGATAGCACATATAGGGCATATTTTTTTGGAAATCAGACAGATACAGAGGACAACTCCTAAGGTTGTTTCGATTCATATAAGCATTTTCGGTTCTATCCCAT
>JAQQPU010029652.1:0-10027 GCA_029168905.1 Artemia sp. Kazakhstan ARC1039
TTAATTATAAGAATTCCAGCTATCTCTGTTTTATTTACACTTCCCGGCAACTTTTATAATGCTCCTCTTGCAGTCAAACACTATCCAATTAGAAACTGAAGTTGCCCCTCTCGAAATCAAGAGTAGCCGAAGGAGTGTTTTTTTCTTCCTATTGACTCTAGACATTTCTTCGCAAATATTGGGAATTAAAATTGGTAATTTGGATAAGTGCAGTCAGCTCATCCAAAAAGGAAATTTAGGAGCAATATTCATATTTTCAGTTTGGACTTGGGACATCAATCTTTTTGTGTATTTACCCAAGGAATCTCAACTATATCTTTGAGGATAAAAAGAAACAAATACCCCCAAAAATATTTTTCCAACAAGCACTGACGATGTTATTAGAAAAAAAAATCCTTATCTATAACTCAAGCTTAAGTATATTGACTAAAAACTCAATTTTAAATGAGAATGAAAGTGTATTTGAAAATTGAACTAGTAAAAGTTTCTCTGTCTAAGATGACGAACACTCCTCTCGTGAAGGGAACTTTATCCCTCGAGTTCAAATAAATTGTTATTACATCTTAGAAAATTGAAAGACTACTGGATGCTCCTTGCAGGGTTGCCAATTTTACTAACCTGTCACTTATTTAAATACTTTTGTTTTTTCTCTATATATTTTTTTTCTTCCCTAATTATGTTTAAAATATTATAAAGAATACAAAATTTGTATTTTCATTTTAAGAAATGAATTTAAATGGATCTCTAAAGTCAAATGAAAATAGCCTCCAAGTTCAAGCACACGATACTAATTTTGAAGCTTTTTCACTGGATGATTGATGCGCTAAAATCAAAGCCACGAGCAAATCATGTCTTGGTTCTATCCTCTTTTTATTTTGTGAACTGGTTTCTTGGTGGTTAAAATAACTTTCTTTTAGTTACATCTTAATATTTTTTACATCTTTAGTCACATCTTTCGTACTTGTATGATATAGCCCCTATCGATCAAGTTGTTCATTCATTGACGCATTATAGAACCGATTTTTTCGTTTCAGCTTTCAGCTTAGTGTGAGAAAATACACAGAGAAGTGACAGAATAAATGGGAAATATATAGTTTGGGCTATATATTTGCACATTAGGGGGGGGGGGAAGGGGTGATAAAGTATTTGGACAGTGTGAAGTTAGAAAACAATCCTTACTTCATAATATGCAGAATAATTGTAGCTAACACACTTTACATGCAGGCCCGCTGTACTTTACCCCACACCCCTTATGTGCAAATATATAGCCGAAATTTGTTAATAAAGTATTATATTTTTATCGTACTTAGGTAGATTTTATCAGGATTAACCTAACTTCACTTCTGGAATGGTCGGGAGTATATCATACAAGTGCCCTATTTTAATTTTGTGGTCTGGGTGGTTAAAATGGCTTTCCTTTAGTTATATCATAAAAATAATTTAAAGTTGAATTGAAAAATAAATAAAACTGAAATTTTCTAATATCGAGCGTAAAACAGGCTTTCCTTTTGAAGCCATTTTGAAGTCTACTCTAGAATAAACTTAATAATGGAGAGTAATCTATAAGTCTACCTGTATAAGTGCCTGATATCCGTAACTCTAAACCATTGACCAGTTTTCAACTATTAAAACAATTGTACGACATTATACAACGGGTAACTGCAGCCCGCAATCAAGTGATTATTACTCATAAAAGAGGATGCATATAGTCAGAAGGTTTCGTTAAAAGGTGACAAATATCTAGATTATGCATAGAGGTACAAATATTTTCCTCCTTAATTTTGGGTGGGAGGACTGAGGGGTAACGATAATTTAAATGTTTGTGAGAGAAGACCCAATATGTTTTCACCGTTTCTCCTAAAAAAGTGCACGCAATTTTTTTCCCTTTTTATATTTATTTTGTCGTCTTAAAAGCCATGCTAAGAGAAGATATATAGATTAGAAATAAGTTTCAGAAAAATACAAAAAACTGTGGGCCTCTGAGATTGAGCTGAAGTGCCACCGTAGAAAAATGGAAAAATAGGTGCTAAAGCTTGTACGTCACTTCATCAGGGCGGGGGGGGGAGGAGCTGTATGAAGAGGAAAAAATCAAATTTGTTCATAATTCAGTCAAAGCCATCAGAGTTTTAATTTTTGTATATCCTCTTTAGAATGTGATTTTCGCCTCTTTTTTTCACTGAAACTACAAAAAAAAGAGAAGAGATTTGCTTGTCCCTGTGTCTCTTTTTCTTCTCCCTGATTTGTCCAATTATTTGGAGAGGGGGCTCTGTGGTCCTGCCAGCAAATAGTGCTCTTTTAGAATTTTTTCTCTGCTGTTTAATTTATGAATAAAGACATTAGAAAATGATATATGCCTGCTTTTTTCACTTAAAACACTGAACTAAAACCAAAATCCTTAAGTTTATTCTAACGATACTTTTTTGTGTTACTAGTAAAAATCACTTCCTTCCTTTAAATGATAGAATGGGTAAGGTTAAATTGGTCTCCAAATGGCTCATAAGACCATCATTCAGTTAAATTTATCAAAGGTCCATTTTTTATGTTTCCGGTTTAGAACTTAATGTCTGCACTCCCTGTTAGTTTAAAAAACCCTAAAAAACTCAAATAATACTTTTCTCTGTTGCTATTAAAAATGTTTACATTCCTTCAAATAATTCATCTCCATTATAGCATTTAAATCATTGTCTTTCCAAGCTATCTTTATAGAATCCTTTAAAATTAAACCTATACTTAAAAATTATATGTCTAAAATGAAATATGGTTAGGTATACTGTCAGCAATTCATTCATTTTCTTTTTTATTTTTGTTTAACGAGGGCCCTCTGCACATAACATCACTTACAACAATGAATATTTTCCCTCCTTTTCAGTATATTTGCACGCCCAATTATACACATATTTCCTCGTTATCCTCTGCCAAACCTTTTAGATTCCAGCTTTTCGCTACATTCTCGTTACTGAACGTTATTTAAACTCGTTCAGGTCTTTCTTGCTTTCTTTTATTTTTAGTGTCTTCATTAACAAATCAAGTAAGTTCAAGCAAGAAGCCAGCGGAGAAAGCAACAGAGATGTTTCAGCATCTCACGGGCTAGACTTTCTCCTGTAATGCGAGTTATATTTGAAAATACATTTGATGTTGGTTCCTAAAGAGTAGTCATGGATTATTTTTAACTCTTTTTGTGTCGTGCGTTTTGGGATTAATCAAGTTGCATATATCTTAGGAATAGGGTACAAATTCAAATGAAAAGTGGCTTCTGGCCTGAGATCAGGCCAGACACAGCCTAACATTTGGTAGGGAATTTGCTAAGAATAGAATATATAAGAGGCATTTAAGTGATTGGACAGCAGTTTGAATAGTGTAATTGAATATACTACTTGCTGCTTTTTTACTGCCCCGGCATCTAAGTTGTACATGCCACGCTAAGAAATACCCGGAAAATACCTGGGTCGTTTGATTCTTTTTTTGCATTGTCATTATTTTCTATAAATCAATGACCAGGTTGATGAACCAGTTAGAGTGGACATATTAAAAACCCTCTAAAGCTCCAGTAACATATTGAATTCTACCAAATCATCCGCGAAGTTATAACCACTGCTAATAAGTAAAAGTACGTATATAAGGCGTTTTACTCCTTTCCAATTGATTGGCATAACAAAAAAAGAACTTATTAAATTAAATAGTATAGATGAACAGAGGTCAGAGAGGACGGGGGACTCAAATCAAAAAATAATTTGGGGTATGTTCTTGCTTCATATCAATATCGGGGGATGTACTTACTGAAGTCATATACTTTTCTAATGTTTTTTTTTCAAGGGGTGCTTTAGAACAATATTAGGGGGTTTACTCACTGAATATATATACTTTTCTAATGCTTTTGTTTCAAGGGAAGTTTTAGATCAATATCGGGGAATATACTTACCAAAGATATATACTTTTCTAAAGTCTGTAGTTCCTGTACTTTTTCTGAAAACAGTGGATCCAAGTTTGTTATGTTCATATTATCCAGAGCTAAAGATTGTAGATTACCTACTTCACTTGCACCTCTCCTTTTTCGCCCACTTGTTAATACAGCAAGTGTTAGTAGCACTGGATTAGTAGCGACAGCAGCTGCAGCACCAAGAAGTGCCAAACCTGCTAAGGGAGCGATCAGTGATGCCACAGGTTTTGCACTTTTACCTAGATAGTAAAAGTTGTGTAAGAATCTCATATTGACAAGTATTGAGTGGTCAAGGGTTTTGGGTTAGCCCCTCCCTTCAATTTTTACACTAATATTTCATCAGTTCGTCGTTGATCAGCGATGCTTATTGACTGCACTGACCTTTGTACTAATCTTGTGGCTACTTGAATCAAACTCTGTGCCATGTATGTAGTCTATTGATATGTTTTAGATATATACTTTGTTATATATGTTATATGAATATCCAAAACATTATATGTTTTGGATACTCATGATGCTTTGAAAAATTTAACCTCTAAATTGGTCCTTTCAAATTAAATAATTTTATGAAGGGTAATTGAATAGACTAGTTAATATAACTAATTAGCTTAAACCTTTATAAAAAAAAATCATGTGTCTACAAATCAAAAAATGAGTTAAAGCCAGCAACAACAGAAAATGGGTAAATATCACAAACTGTCATTAACAGCTGTTAATTTTATATCTAGTAACAAAAATGGAATTAGAAACGTAAAAAAAATATATATTCTGACCGCTTAGTCGCATACCTAGAAACTTCAAAAAATGTCTCTGAATATTTCTTTGCCTTCCAATGATTTCTGAATAATATACATCTTGTTTACCTGTTTTCTTAATTGAAAAAAAAAACTAAAATTAAAAAAATAAGAAAAAAGGGGATACCGCAGTAACAGCATACGTGTGTCAGGTCTAAGCATTCACAAGGTTCTTATGTATTTAACGAAGATACCGTGCATGATCTAAGTAATGACGTTTTTTCCTTTAAGCCAATTCACATTAGAAAATTCTTTTTTGTTAGAGATGAATTCTTTTATTTGGATGAGCCCTCTCAAAGTGAGAAGGGAAGTGACTTCAGAGCTAGGGCTTCTTCTCTAATTGGGCCTCTACCATTAATTATATTCTTTTTTATTAGTTCTACCCTCTTTATAATTTTCCCTCTCTAATTTTTACCCTCTCAATTTTTATCATCTCTAATGTACCCTTTCGAATTGGGACAAGTAAACTCTCTTACGTGCACCACTACGACAACCCTTCAAAAACTTAGTACTACCAATATTCTATGACAAAGTTTATCGTTTCCAGTCTAAATTCCTATTTTCTGAAATTAATTAAAAAAAACTTTCCGAAAAATAAGTTTTTCAAAGAAAAGTAAAGGCCATTTTAAACTTAAGCTCGGGAGATATGAATACCTGTTAAAATTCAAACTCAAAACGACCAGAAATTACTATTAAAGAATAAATGAAACCCATAACGAACAGAAATTAAATAAACAATCATAGCAAAAAATACACAACAAGTAATAATATAAATGAATAAATAGATTCTACAGCGAGTAATGCTTAGATTGAATATGAAAATCAAGCTTAAAACAAAAAAAAATAGTTTGCTATTAAAGTATAAATGAAACTTAAAACGAACAGAAATTAAATAAACAATCAATGCGAACAAATATACAATATATCTTAATGTAAATGAATAAATAAATCTTAAAACGAGTGAAACTTAACTTGAATATGCAAATCAAGTTTGAATCGAATAAAAATAACTACAAACAAGAGTTTGGCTATCGCCTCAGTGCAGAAGCCTAAAACCTACTGCGTCATTGGCGCCTTACTGAAGACTATATGAGTCTTGAACAGTCTTGGAAAGTATAAACAAAATCAAATTGAATATTAGATATATAATGATATTAATCGTTGAAAGATCCATCAGTTCAAGATTTTTTTTTCACTGTAATTTTTATTTTCATTTTCATTGCTGTAAGAACTGGAAAAGAATAAATTTGTAATATAAGAGTAATTCGTTTTCAGTGAAGCGCCAATGACGCAGAAGCCTTTAGGTTTTTGCAGTTAAAGAAGGGGGCAGTATCCAAATTTTGTTTGTAGTGAAACTATATTTGTCTTGACCAATCTTGGAAAGAACTAATAAATTAAACTGAATATTTGATGTATAATGATAGTAATTGCTGAAAGCTCATCAGTTCAAAATTTTACTGTAATTTTAAGATTTATTTTCAATATTCAGTACAAAAGAAAACATTTGTAATATAATTCGTTTTCAGTAAAGCGCCAGTGACGCAGTAGGTTTTAGGCTTCTGCAGTGAGGCGATACCCAAACTCTTGTTTGTAGTTATTTTTATTCGATTCAAACTTGATTTGCATATTCAATTTAAGTTTCGCTGGCTGATAAAATCCTCGTTTTTTCACCTTTTTTGGTTTTATTTTTCATTTTGTTATTTTCTTTCCTCTCTGAGTTTCATTTGTCTCTGTCACTTTTTCTCTCTACTTTTTTCTAGATGCCTTTGTACCTCTTTCTCTATCTCTTTATTCCTCTGTGGGTCTGTCTGTCTGCCTCTCTCTCTCTCTCTCTCTCTCTCTCTCTCTCTCTCTCTCTCTCTCTCTCTCTCTCTCTCTCTCTCTCTCTCTCTCTCTCTCTCTCTCTCTCTCTCTCTCTCTCTCTCTCTCTCTCTCTCTCTCTCTCTTAGTATCTTTTGTTTTTCTGTATCTAAACAACAAAAAGATACTCAACAAAGGCTTTTACCTTCCAGTGATATCGTTAAGACCGTTGGCCATATACCTGGGTATCCCTAATGGCACCTGTATTCACCACATTTGTAGTCTTCTGATTGCTCACATTTCCCGTCAACAATCTGCCCCCTATGCTCTACAAGAAATTTCGTTTCAACTATTTTACCTTGCCAATCTCTACAATACTGTAAAAATACCACGTTCTCTGTATGCTATGCCTTCCTGGAAGATTTAAGATAAAATTGATAGAGTAAATATCTGCCCAACTTCTTCCATTTCACCAAATTTCTGCTCCACATACCACCATGGATATACACCTCAAGACTTATTAATAAACGTGGCATAACCGACTGAGAAATTTCCGTTTCAAAACTATGTGAAAAAATTTAAAAAATTTCACAAAAACAAAATTGCAGGTCACCAATGCTTTAAAATTCAAATTTGGTAATCAAATTGTCGATTTTTTTTCTTATTATTTAATAATTTACAATTTATTGCTGTTACCATTCTTTTGCAGGTGAAGATAATCGTTCAAATATTCATTTTCCCCCCTTGCTTTTCAATTTATATTTTGTCATTTTCTTTTTTCAGAAGGCGGATTTTCAATTAAATTAATTGCTATTAATAAGGAAAGACCTGAAAAGATGCACATACTGCATTTTGAAAACTGAAGATCATATTGTAAATATTGACGAATTAAATTAATCATAGGAACAAGTCAATCTGATCAATAAACTGAAAAAAGGGTTAAGTATGGGGTTTTAACGGCGAAGAATGATACATACCAATATATTCCTATTTATAATTCAATTGTATACTTCTACTGTTTTTTCCACCTATATCGGTAAAAACCTTGTGTTAACTATCACTTTTAATTCACTTATTAGATTAATTTGTATTGAACAGTAAATTGTAAAGTAAAAAACTATAAAATGTTTTTTGGTGCGCCAAATTACATGAACACTATGGAAAGCTACCCAAGCTTGTGGGTCAACCCCCAAACGAACGGGAATAAAAACAAAAAATGACAAAATAATTTATAAATTCTTTTGTAATTTATAGATCTTTTAATTTATTATAAAGCTTTTGTAATTCCTTTATGATATTATAATTATTTTATAATCTATAAATTCTAGTTATTATCATTTACAGGAAAGACTCACCGTATCCCCCACTATAGCTTCCACCGTAACCACTACTGCTATAAGATCCTCCATAATTTCCTCCATAGCTTCCGCCATAACTGGTTCCATATCCTCCACCATAGCTATTTCCTTCATTGTAACTCCCTCCATAATTGCTGCCTCCTCCACCATAGCTGTTAGCACTGTAAGTATTTCCTGAGTTGTAAGATCCACTGTTTGCGCTGTTGCTAGCATTGGTGCCTGTTTTTACATTTTGCACAGCGTTACCATCTCTCGCCATGGTGGCATATCCTCCTTCGTATGCAGCAAAGATGTTATTGTCCTTAATCACATTTTTATCTTTATCCTTGTTTATTTTAGCGCGACCAAAACTAAAACGTGCATGAACGCATAACAGAAGTGATAGAAGAACTCCGAACAAGAAAAACAGCTTCATACTCTGTAAGATGTTGAACTTTGTCTTATTAATTCAACCAAACAAAAATTAAAGCTTAGGAGCAAAATAAGCTATAGTACTATGACATCTATTTAAGTCAAATTAGTAGCCTACACTGAATATTCCTCAAACTATCAAGAAGTTTAGATTCTAGAAGTTTAGATTCTGTGTGTGTTAGACACACACACACACACACAAAACACACAAATACACATTCTTATTGAACTCAATTAAAGGGTAAGGAGCGATAGTATTGTGTTAGACTGTTTCACTGGATAAATAACTCGATTAAAAGGAAGAAAATTCCCCCTCCCCTTTAATCGAATTAAAAATTAATTGTTATTATCTTCGTTTTAACTTCGAAGAATACGTATTCTTAACGGAAATAGGTATTTGTACAGTTACAGCTACAGTAAATAGGTATTTGTATTGTACGCCCTCTTTTTATTGAGAAGAGGGCGACCTCCCTCACATGCACAATAATCTCTGTCCGTTTTAAGTTTTAAAGCTGCTCCTTACTTTCAGTTGAAAAAAACCTGTTTTTATTTCTTAATTTCTGATCGTTTAAAAAATCCCAAAAGCCATTTAATTAGAATAATAACCTCTTTTAAAAGCTCTAAGGAAAACTTTAGCGTAATGAGAGAGGTATTGAGGAGTGGACGACCTCCCTCATATGCATAATAATTTATATTCGTTTTAGGTTTTAATGTTGCTCCTTAAAGTGAAGTGCAAATTTTGTTCTGGCCTTGGGAAGGCATAGGGGTTTTGCACCCAACTTATGTTAATTTCTGCTCGTTTTGAGTTTGACTCGGTTATTTATTGTAATTTCTGTTCGTTTTGGGTTTCATTTATTTATCGATGCTAATTTGTGGTAGTTTCACGCTTGGTAGATTATTTGATTTTATTTTTGCTCATTTTTTGTTTAATGGAGTTCTTTACTTCTCTTTGAAAAACTTATTTTGAGGAAAATGTTTTTTTAATTAATTTCTGTTTGTTTTGTATTGACATAGTCTTTTCAGGGAAAAAGAAAATAATACTTTAATTCTTTTCGTTTTTTAAGACTTTATATTTTGGCCTTCTATTTGTATGCTGGAGAAAAATTTTCAACAATTTTTAACAACATACAGCCTTTTCAAAATCTTGACACAAATAGTACTGTTTAATTTAGTTTCATACCTCCTCTAGTTGACCTGAAATGGAAAACTTGATACCATTCGCAAAAAAATCTGTTTACTTTCTTTTATAGCATGGATACACTTACGCTATTTTGATTTGGTCAAATTTTAAGAGCAGAAGTAGCCCCGAAAGTTTGGACATAATACCCTCAGTCGTTCTTGGGATACGGCTGAGATGCCTTATTTGGAATTAGCAATATCACAGTGCATTTTGATTTAATCTTAAGGCAACATTTAGTTTTTAAACATAATGGGCAAATGAGAGGGTGGGAGTGGAAGGGGGATTAGTTGCCCTCAAATCACTTTCGACTACTAAAAAGGGCATTAGCCCTTTCTATTTTCAATCGAATGAACCCCATTCGAAGTTCCCACGATAACTCCTTCGATACGAAGTGCCCTGGTCTAAACAACAACAACAACAAAAAGATATCACTAATCACTTTCGACTATTAAGAAGGGTACTAGCCGTTTGAATTTCCAATAGAATGAGCCTTTTTTTCAAGTTTCTACGACAAAGATTTCAATAAAAACCTTATATGCCCCCAGGG
>JAQQPU010029653.1:0-10026 GCA_029168905.1 Artemia sp. Kazakhstan ARC1039
TTTTTTCTTTCGTTTTTTGGTTCTTTTCACATTGACTTTCCGCGTTTTTTTTCTTCTTCGGCACTTTCCTTGGATACATTATTTCGTTTCGCGCTGAAGAAGAGAGGCGTTTGTCCTCTCGAAATATTCACTTTGTGGTGTTTTTTCAGTATTTTCATTTGGCCTTTAAAAACCACATTTTTGCTTGTTTTTCTTTCTTTATGCTGTTTATGATAATGCTGGGTTTCTTACCCCCACCCCCTCGCCGAGTAAGATTCCTGTCGAGGAGTCCCAAACCTCGAGACAAATATAGCCAAGAAACTAAAATGCTCTTTAATATGTTGCGTCAGGTTATGATGTGAACAGCTGTCATTAGTAGAGGTGCTTTTCTCACTCGAATAGCGGCAACCTTTGAAGTAAATATGGCAAAAAAGCTGATATCGTTCTCCTCTGTCGCCTTAGGTTGTGATGCGATGATCTGTCAGTAGTAGTAGTTTTTTCTACTACCTAGGGAATAGCTACCCTTGAGGCAAACAAAGCCAACAAGCTGACATAGTTATTCGATTCGTTGCCTCAAGTTGTGAAGGGGTGAGCTTCCAGCACTGGCACTTCTTTTTTTTCTCTTTGGATGGTAAACCTTTGAGGCTAATATAGTCAAAAGGCTGACATGCCCCCCCCTCTCCCTATGTAGCCTCGGGTTATGATAGAATGATCGGTTAGCCGTGTTAGTTTCTTTTCTCAATGAATGGTGACCCTTAAGGCAAATTTTGCCAAGAAGCTGACATGGCTCTCCACTGTGTTGCCTCAGCATGTGATGCAATGAGCTGTCAGCAGTAGTAGTTCTTCTTTTTGTCTCGAAAAGTGGCAAAACCCTGAGGAAAATATAGCCAGAAAACAGACATGTTCTGCTGTTTTGCCTCGGGCTATGATGTGATGAGTGGTCAGCAGTAGTAGTTCATTTTCTTCTTTTCTTTTTTTAGCCCCTTATCCAAATTTAGTGAAGAAACAGACAGGCTGTCTGCTGTGTTGCCTCACATTGTTATGCTGGTGGTTGTCAGCGATAGTGGTAAATTTCCTCTCTCAAGGAGTGGCAAACCCATAGCACAAAAATAGCCAAGAAACTAACATACTTTCTGCTGTGTTGCCTCAGTTTTGGATGAGGTGAGCAGAGAGCAGTAGCAGTTTTTTTTTCTCTTGACGAATAGTGACCCTTGAGGTAAAAGCAGACTTAATTCTCCCCCGTTACCACACATTGTGATACGAGAAGCTTTCAGCAATATTTTTTTTTCTATCGAAGAGTGGTGACCCTTGAGTCAAATAGAATCAAGAAACTGATATGGTTCTCCTCTTTGTTCACTCAAGTTGTGATACAATGAGCGGTCAACAGCAGTAGCTCTTTTTCTCTCTCAAGGATCGATAAACATCTGAGGCAAATGTAGCGTAAAAACTGACTCGGTCTTTGGTAAGTTGACTCAGGCTGTCATGTGATAAGCTCTCAGTAGTAATATCTAATGTTTTTTGCTCTTCGAGGTGATGCAAATCCCTGAGGTGAATATATCAAATAAGTCGACAGGCTATCTGCTGTATTGATTCAGATTGTGATGAGATCAGAGTAAAAGTATTCGATTTTTTTTTCTTCTCTCGAGGTGTTGTAAATCCCTGAGGTGAATATATCAAAGAAGTTGACATGCTATATGCTGTATTGACTCAGATTGTGATGTCGTGAATTTTTAGAAGTAGTGTTTTTTTCTCTCGAGGCATGGTAAACCCCTGAGGAAAATATAGCCAAGAAACTGGAATGATCTTTGCTGTATTGCCTCAGCTTTTATGCGATGAGCTGTCAGCCGTGGCAGTTGTTTTTTCTCTCGGAGAATAGTTACCCTTAAGGCAGATGTAGCAAATAAACTAACATGGTTCTTCTCTGTCTCCTCAGGCTGTGATGCAATGTAGTTTTTTCTCTCGAGGAGTGGCATTTTTCTCTGTTTGAGGCAAATATGGCCAAACAGATGAAATGCTCCTCCACTGTGTTGCATCAGGCTGTGATGTGGTGAACTTTCAGTAGTAGTAGCTCTTTTGGCTTCATTTGAGGAGTGGTAGGCCTCTGAGGCAACTATAGCCACGAAACTGAAAGGCTCTCTGATATGTTGCTGCAAACTGTGAGATATGATGAGATGTCAGCAGTAGCAGTTCATTTTTTTTCTCTCGAAGAGTGGTAAATCCCTGCGGCAAATATAATCAAGATACTGACATGCTTTCTGCTGTTTTGCCTCAGGCTCTAATACAATGAGTTATCAGCAGTAGTAGGTCTTTTTTCCTCGTAAGGAATAGCAAAACACTGAGGCAAATAAATCTGAGAAAGTAAAATGTGTCCTGATGTATGGCCTCATGACTTAATATGATAAGCGGTCACCAGTGCGACCCTTCATTCTGTCGAGGAATGGTGACCCTTGAAGTAAGTTTAGCGAAGAAGCTAATATTGTTCTCCACTGTGTTGCCTCAGGTTGTGATGCGATGTCCAGTCAACAGTATTAGTTCTTTTTTTATGTAGGAGTGACAAACACCTGAGGCAAATATAGCCAAGAAACTGAAATGCTCTCTGATATGTTGCTATAGGCTGTGGTGTAAGGAGCTGTTTTTCTTATTTTTGTCTCTCAAGGAGTGGCAAATCCCTGATGAAACAGCCAAGAAACTGACATGCTTTCTGCTATGTTGCCTCTTGTTTTAATAGGGTGAGCTGACAGCAGTAGCAGTTCTTTTTTTCTCTTGAGGAGAAGCAAACCTCTTAGGCAAATATAGCTGAGAAAGTAAAAGGCTCTCTGATGTATTGCCTCAAAATTTAGTGCAATAAGCTGTCAGCAGTAACAGCTCTTCTTTCTGTCGAGGAATCGTTACCCTTGAGGAAAATGTAGCCAAGAATCTGGTATTGTTGCCTCAGGTTGTGATGCTATGACCTGTCAACAGTCTTTTTTTATCGAAGAGTGACAAACACCTGAAACAAATATAGCCAAGAAACTGAAGTACTTTCTGCTGTGTAGCCTCATGCTTTCATGTGATTGGCTGTCAGCAGTAACAGCCATTTGTTTTCTCTCTTGGAGTGGTAAATCACTGAGGTAAATATAACGAAAAAACTGACAAGCTCTCTGCTGTTTTGCCTGAGGTTGTTATGACATGTATTGTCGGCAGTATTGGTTCTTAATATTTTCCTGAAGTGTGGCAAACCCCTTAATCAAATGAAGTGAAGGAACTGACATACACTCTGCTATGTTGCCTCGGGCTATATTGCACTGAAATGTAAGCAATAACAGTTTTTCTCTTGCGGATTATCGATCTGTGAGGCAAATATAGCCAAAAAGGCTGAAATGATTTTCCCCTGATGTCTCAGGCTCAGATGGGATGATTCGTCAGGAATAGTAGTTTTTTCCTCAAAAAGTGGCGATACGTGACGAAAATACTGCTATGAACCTGACCTGGTTCTCTGCTGTGTTGGTGCAGGTTACGACTAAATGAGGTACCAGTTATAGCAGTTCTTCTTTCTTTCGAAGAGTTACGAGCCGTGAGCCAAATATAGCCGAAAAGCCAGCAGTTGTTTTTTCTCTCGGGGAAAGTGACCCTTGAAGTTAATATATCCAAAAAGCTAACATCGTTTTCCACTTTTCTCTCAGGTTGTGATGTGACAAAGCGTTATCAGTAGTATTTTTGTTTCTCTCTCAAACAGTGGCCCTTACTGTTGCCTCACTTTGTGGTGCGACGAGTATATTGTCAGTAGTGAATTGAAAACCTTTCAGATAAAGAGAGCCAAGAAACAAAATGGCTTTTAGCTGTGTTGACCAGAGGTATTTTCTTGATTTTGCAAGTTGTTAGTAGGATAACAAAAAAGGACGTGGCATCAGAATTCACAGTCTATACCAGCGGTGTTAACTTCTGTTTCATGGCCCTTCAGCTATTAATTGGAACCAGTAAGAATAGCTGCATTGGTAGTTGGTAAAATGAACTTTACTTACCTAGGATATTCGAAAAAACAAACTTAGCAGAAATATTGGTTTATAATCATGTTTGTGCAAATCACCTTCTAAATTTGTTTTTTCATTTCAGGAAAGTGAATATAGTAGACACAATGTTTGAAATGCTTGAAAAATACTCAAATAATTTGGAAGACCTTGTACGAGACCGAACAGATCAATTAGAACAAGAAAGAAAGAAGACCGAACAGTTACTGAATAGAATGCTACCAAGGTAAAGGAAATCGGTTCGCGCCTACTAATGTGGACACAAACAGAGTGAAAACTATGAGATTTGCAACTGTCCTCCCCCTTTGGCAGCCAAAGATATGAATTAGTTGCACTTTCTTTGTTAGAAGCTAGTAGTTTTCCGTCACAAAAGCTTTTTTCAATTGAATACCTCCCCCTCCCCCCAGTGAACATATATTTGTATGCTTAAGGCGAAAACCTTGGGCAATATTGAGACTCTATAAAAAGTATCGAAACATATTATTTCGACATAGGTTGTCAAGAGGACGTATCAGCAATGCTGACCAGTTGATAGAATTAAGTAAAAACTTTCATCGTGTGTTGAAAGAGGTGTTGAAAAAAAAGGTTCTATGTGCGTACTGCTACTAATGCTACTACAACTATGCTATTACATAAGCTAAGGGCGTTAACCTGAAGCTTTCAAGGAATATTTAGGCGGGACTTTGTACTAAATCAAAACGAACTATGACCATGTAGATTGTCAATAGGGTGACAAAGCAACATCACAACAACATCTTACATTATTAAGTTAGACCTTTCAGGGTAAGTTTTGACAGATTTTGAACTAGCCAGCACTGTGTACATACTTTTGATACTACTTCTACGGTTACTGTAACTAATGGCACAAAGGTAGCTTAGGGGGAGTTTCAATTAAACAAAATACTATACCTATGCAAGTATTAATGGGGCATAAAATTAATATCATAGGCAACGCTGCTACATCATAGCTAGTAATATCATTGATATTTTAAGGAGCTAATTTGACTGGAAATTCAAGGTTCTAGTACCCTTTTTAAGAGTCAAAAGTGATTGGAGCGCAATCAGCACTCCTGTTTAACTCATAGCTTTCCAATCAGTTCCAATCAAAATTTAAGATAGCCATTATGTTCAGCATAGCTGAACGGTCTTGTGTAACTGTATCTCTAGGGCAATTGCGTAGGTCAACCCCCCGCAGTTATGCAATTTGACCATTATGCTTAAAAACTAAATGTTGCTTTAAGATTAAATAGAAATCACTGTGTGTATGCTGATTGTCAATAAGACATCTCAGCAATATCCCAAGAACGACTGAGGGTACTATTTCATACTTTCGTGGTTACTTCTATTACTGTTTCTGCTGTTAAAATTTGACTAAATCAAAAAATGCAATTGTATCCAAGCTGTCAAACAGCATAGATAGATTTTTTGGTGGATGATACTAAGTTTTATTTTTCAGGTCAACTAGAGGAATGTGTAAAACTAAATTAACCACTACTATTTCTGTCCAGATTTTTAAAAGGGTGTATATTATTAAAAATTGTTGAAAAATTTTCTGCAGCATACAAATAGCAGGCCAAACAATAAATTGTGAAAGAAAAACCAAAAGATTTATCCCATTATTTTCTTTTTTCCTTGGAAAACTATGTCAATATAAAAGGAACAGAAATTATTTAAAAAAAAAAAAAACTTTTCCACAAAATAAGTTTTTCAAAGAAAAATACAGAACTGCTTTAAACAAAATTGAGCAGAAATAGAATCAAATAATCTACCAAGCGTAAAACTATCACAAATCAGCATCAATAAATAGATGAGACCCAAAACGAACAGAAATTACAACAACAATCGAGTCAAACTTAAAACGAGCAGAAATTAACATGAGTAGGACTCAAAACCCTTATGCCTTCCAAGGCCAAAACATAATCTTTGCTTTACTGAAATTTTTTTTTTAATGTTTTCACTTTTATTACTTTCATAAATCAAATATTATTAATATTTATGGAATAAATATAAGCATATGTAAATTAAACCTAACAATGCACATTCATTTGTTTATGTTTTTTTTCAGTACAATGCAAATTATGATTTGGCCATGGGTTTGACTTGGTTATTTATTGCAACTTCTCTCCGTTTTTAGTTTCATTTATTTATTAATCCTGATTTGTGGCAGTTTGTCGCTTGGTAGATTATGTGATTATGATTTTGCTCATTTTATGTTTAACGGAGTTCTTTACTTTTCTTTGAAAAACATATTTTGTGTAAAATATCTTTTTAATTAATTGCACTAAAAGGGAAAGCGACTTAGATAGTTTTTTACTTAGGTTCCTATAATAAATCTGTTCTTTTAGCTGTTTTCTTTTATCGCAGCTCAGGTAGCTTCTCATTTTAGCTTATTTTATTTTAGCTCAGTTGCAGAGAAGTTAAAACTCGGGCTGCAAGTTGAGCCCGAATGGTATGAAGATGTCACAATTTATTTCTCAGATATCGTCGGATTTACGACTATATCAGCATATTCAACTCCAATTGAAGTTGTAGATCTTCTAAATGACTTATATACCTGTTTCGACGCAACCATCGACAGCTACTCTGTCTACAAGGTCAGTGACTGTCACAAGAACGTGCTTAGAATATAAATAGATAGGCGAACCCTGTCTCAAAATATCAAGCCCAAGAGGGCAATAATAGCGCAGTGCTGTTTGGGATATTTCGTTTTTTCTTTTTTTGGGGGTGGAGGCAATGGATCTTGATGGTCTCAGCCTCGACGCGAATTTGTATGTCTCTGTATATTAATAAAAACAATACTAGAGAGAACGGCCAGAACACGGACAAGCGCCATATTTAGCGTGGTATATTTCAGTTCGAGGAGGAGGGGGTATTCTGACCAATTTTGTACTTTTTACCTGCCCCTTTGTCGTGCGAGTCGGTCAATATCATTTATATTTTATGGTACCGAGTTTTATATAACAAAAAAGTATACAAGATAACAGGGCCATATCCAGGATAGACGTGAAAGCAGTAACAGCATTTCCTCGCATTTCCTGTGTTTTTGAAAGGAAAGTTTACCACGTGCCTGCATGCAGCTGCCAAATCACAGTCAACTGACTGAACAGTCTTGCACAGTGGAAGCGTAAGGCAGAAAAGCTCTTTGACCACATGGAGACAAATAACAAATTGCGACTGGTTCATCGTGTCCAGCAACTGCGCCGCTTTGGCAGAAGTTTCTGCATTTCCGTTCTCTTCAAGAGCTTCCAGGGATCGCAGGATTGGTCGGTACAGCTCAAGAAAATGCACGACTGAGTCGTAGCGATCCACCCATCTTGTATCACAGAGTCCGGTTAAAGTATGTTTCCTCGAATCCGGTAGTATTTTGTTGATCTTCTCTTTTAAATTCTGTGTCCTGAGTGGGGAAGTATGGAAAAAACTGCAGACTTGCGACAAGACACCGAAGAACTGCTTAAACGCCAGAATAGAGCATACAGAAGAGATGACCAAGTTGAGACTGTGCGCACTACAATGGACGCAAAGCGCCTTCGGATACTTTTCACGTATAACAGCCTGGACGCCCCTAAGATGCTGACTCATCGCTGCTGCACCGTCATATCCCTGACCAACCATCTTGTTCAAATTAATACCAAGGCTTTCGAGATATCGCAGGATTGATGAAGCCAGACCTTGCCCAGTCAAATCAGAAATTGGGGTAAAACAAAGGAAGTCCTTATGCAGGTTCCCTTTGAAAGTGTAGCGGACGCAAACAGACAGCTGCTCGGTATTCGAAACGTCCGCCGTTTCATCGGCAAGCACCGAAAAGCATGGACTTGCGTTTACTCTTTCTATAATAGACTGCTGAAAAAGCTCCCCGGATGCGGCTATATAACCATTTTGGACGATGGGAGAAAGATATGTGGTATTTCCGGCCGCAGAAAGAACATGGTTCTTCAGAACATCGTCACCGTGTCTCGCCTTCAGCCGCAGTAGTGCTCGGAAGTACCGTTGGTACCACGAGGGGCAAGCTGTTGCCGCCCACAAAATATCACTGTCTCAAGAATTGGTCCCAATTTCTGGTGATTTTCTTGAACCTGCGCTTTGCTCGCCGCTTCTAGTTGGTGCACGATATTGTCCTGCCTTTTCTCCGAGACAGAAATGAAGTTTTCAGCCGATACAATGCAGCTTCTATGAAACTCTACTTGTTGGCGAGCTGTAAAGCACTCTATCGCATCCTTCCAGTTCCTGAATGGTTTGGTGACTAGATTCCCCAAGCGCTGGTGGCAGCCTTTGCCAGCTGTCTCTGACGAGAACAAAACGCAACATCTGCAAAAAGCAGCGTCCTCAGACGGAGAGTCGGACAACTAACTGAAACAAGCGAGTCAAGTTAACTGAAACTTCAGCTTCCGTTTTTCGGATACTGGAAAAATTTAGGAGATATCTGGAGTCCAAGGGCTCTTCAGCAAACGAAGTTTAGAATTTGCATCAAGACTGGATGATTTGTTGACAAAATGACCGATGTCAATTGCAAACAAGGACAGAGACTGGGTTGGTGCAGGTGCTTGTTGCGTCGTGGTTGGTTCCAGTGTGCGTGATTCAGAAGCTTCAACGATGGCTCCAGTGCCCTTCAGATCCACAGGTGTAGATGAATGCTCCGCAGACGTCCCGCTAACGCCACTGTCAGAAACGTCCCTGGTCCGCTTGGGCCCGAAAAACGACGTAATGTCACACTTTCTCTTCATGTTGAAAATCGCTCTTCTCTTATCCAAGTCCGAAATTGAACTGAACTACTGACAATCTTGCACTCTCTTATAACATTTACCTTGAGCCCCCATTAATCTTAATTTACTATGCAAGGTATGACCTATTTTACCTCCTAATTTACCTAATTTAAATACTAATTTACCTCAAGCCCCCATTAATCTTAATTTACTATGCAAGGTCTGACCTTACATAATAAGGCGAACATGGGGTTACCTAATTTTGTAAGCTGATCAGAACCGTTTATCCACAAAATGCAATAGGATTTAGTGTGGGAGCATATTTTTTTCTGGTAAGGTTTTGTCTTTACAGGTATTTTTTAGACTAATTTTCGACTCGGTCAAAAATTTCGGGGGGGGGGTGTTCAAACCGGGTAACCCCGCCCCCCTGGATACGGCCTTCAAGGATAAAGTAACTACCACATCGTTCGAAAATATTTATAATTCTCAAAGTTATTAGAATGTATATTCTATCTTTGCTCAATTTTTTTCTTTTTCTACCTTCATACTCTTATTATTGCATCAATTTATGCACATAGGTTTTAAATTATCATTATTATTGTTATTGTTGTTGTTTTATAAAGTGGTTGCTACAGCAAACATTCATTTGTTGAAATATAACTATTATAAAAAAAGAACAAAGTTGAAAAAAGGCAAGCAAATTCTTCCATGTTTTACATGAACAGAATCTTTTTATGCTTATGATTATTTATAACAGCAACTGTGTGTTGCTCCAATAGCAACATATATATTTATATTTATACATAATATATTTGTATTGTAATCTATATTTATTTATATTTTATTTATTAATATTCATATTTATTGCACTTATAATAGCCTAAAAATAGTAATATATTTACATCTAATAGCGACGAAATTGAACTCGAAACTAAAATGGCGAAGATAAGCGTTTGTTTTCAATATTCGTAAAATAATTGTCATCATAGTAATTTACATAACTCCTTCTATGTCTTAGCCTGTATTCGTTAATATTTTGTTGATGATGATGCTCAGTATCTCCTGCCACTGTAATGTCTAAAACACTCTCCATATTAGATACGTAACACAGCCAAGAATATATATTACCAGATAGGTCTACTACCGCTACTAGCAACAACGTATCAAAGCATCAAGCCACCTGAGGCCAACAAAACTGTACATACTTCTCTTCTACACACTCTGTTTAGAGGTAATACCTCATTGTGTTAACACCTGATTTGACACCTTATGGCTTAAAACTAGAGAATAATACGATGACTGCGCTAATGCATGATTAGAGAATCAAATATATAAAAGCC
>JAQQPU010029654.1:0-10026 GCA_029168905.1 Artemia sp. Kazakhstan ARC1039
GGGGGGGGGTCATTCTTATAATCACAATTTTCGGACCTTTAAACTACACTGAACAAAATGGCTATATCAAAGTTTTGATTGGATGTGTTTGAGGAAGTGATTGACGTGGGGGAGGGGAAGCTGGTTCCCCTTCATGAGCTCTTTTGAAGTTCCTATGACATTTATTTCTATAAGAAGTGCCCTAGTCTAAAAAAAAAACAATATATTGTGCCCACATCGCTCTTTACTTAGGCAGTGCTATCGCGCTGCCTATAATATTTTGTCTTGAGATTTCAATTATACAGCACTGGAAGTGCCGATTGGACCAGGTAAGCCCCCACCTAAAATTCAGCCAATGGGCGCCCATGGTTGAAGATGTGGAATTAACCTCACTCCACTTCCTCAGGCAGTTTTCTTACTTCCCATGTAAATGAAATCTTTTCAGAAACTATGGGTAATGATTATGGTCGGCTACCAAGGCCATATCCAGGGGAGATTCAGAGTTTGAACCCCGCGAGATTTTTTTTTGACTCGTAAGAACGTAGCAAAAATGCATTTAAACAAATTTGTTATGCGTTTTAATTTTTCTGTAGCCCCCCCCCCCCGAACAGAAATCCTGTATACCCCTAATCGGTTACTACTGTTACTCAAAACTTGTCTCAATATTAAGAAGCTCGAAGCCTTTGAACTGGTGAACACTCTTCCTTATTCCACCATACCCATAGCTTCCACTCGGTCCACCTCTGAAAATACTCTAAGATTCTTAGTTATTTTATAAATCCCATCTCATTCTAATCTAGAATATCTTGAATGTGGTAATTCAAAAGATGGTATGTTGCACAATTGCATGTTTTTCGGGAAAGCGAGAAAAAGCGAAAGGAAAATGTTTGGGTTTGATTTTTATCAGCAAAGGGTTGTTTGGTAAAATTTAGATCTGTCTAGCCTTCCAGTTCTGAAAAATTCAATTTTGGTATGAAACCTATCAAAATTCCAATTATTTCTGGCTTTTAAAATACAGGACATAACACATTTTCGAGAAATGTACACTTGTAATTATCTTGAAAACCAAATAAAATACAGGGAAGTGCATGAAATCAATCTATTGAAGGTTTTTCGTTTAATGGGTGAGCCTACAAATATCATTTTGACAAAAGCTGTCACATGTTGCAACTTACCACCAAATGATAGCCCAAACAAATCTATGAATAACTTATTTAAGACCATCAACCATCAAATTCATAAAATAAAAGTTGTTCAAACTGTGTGCAAGGTAAAAGAGAAAGATAAAAGAATTTAAATATATGCAGCTCAGAATTCTCCCTGTAAATAGAAGAGAAGAAAAGAAAGTGAGACACTCCCTACACTCTGGTTCTGAATTTAATAATTACTGCCAAATAAAAGTTACCTACCGTTTAGTCTCCAAAATGTCTCGAGTTGACATGGCATGTATGTACTCAGGGAAGTAATTTTTGTATCAGGGCCCTCCTCCATGTCTCGAAATGCTGGGATTTTGATTTTTGTGAGTTTTTTTATTGCAATTTTCTATATTTGCCATATTAATCTACTTTTTTTCGAGCTTGTGCCCCTACGCTCAAAGTTAAACTCACTCTGCCTCATGCTTACTATTAGAAATGGCCTATTCATGATTAACAGAAATGTATTCTCAACCGACCAGAAAAAAAAATCAACAATCGAAATATGTTGGGAGAAGAGCCTATTATCCATTTCCCTGTGGGTAGCCATGCATTATATATGGTATGTTTACTGCTTGTGCTATGAATTATGGAAAACGATCTGTTTTGAATTTGTTTAACCAAATTCTTCAATAAATGAAGCTCAAACAGAACTCATAAGTGTATTTATTGGTATATTTTAAGTTTATCACCAGTTTCGAACTTATTTCAGGTTGACACAGAACTTGTGATAGTAGTTATGGAAGATGAAAAGCAAACAAAAGGGCTTGGAACCAAAACGTTCATTGAGTTCGGGGCACCAGAACTTTTAGTTAGAGAAAATGCAAGCTATGCCAAAATCCCTGTGGTAAGGACAGGCGACAAAACAAGTGTTTCTAGCGCCATCTGCCACACGTTACCAAGTTCTGCCAATGAAAAGGATTTTATTCCACGATTGTTTGAAGAGAAATCCCGCATTTTCTTCCTTAAAGGTGTTGAAACTATATATTGTGAAGTCGAAATCATAAATGACAGTTATTTTGAAGAAGAGGAACAATTCGATATTGTTTTATCAATCCCCGAGCCTGAAGAAAGTGTTATATTGAAGTCAAACAAGGTTCGAGTTGTCATTCACGATCCAGAAGATCTGCCGCGATTAAAATTTGAAAAAGTGACTCATACAGTGATTGAGCCTAGTGTCGAGAATATTCGAAAATCTTATTCAGTTAAGGTATGTATTGATAAATCCGTCAAATTTTATCCTCGAAACAAGTTTTACATAAGTTTGATGCTGGAAAAACGCAGCATACATGCGTTAAGGTTTGAAAAGCGTAGACAATGTATCGTTGACTTTCCTCTTAATTGTATCTGATAGTATTGTTATTCATTAGAGGTGTTTTCATCGCATCTGTTTTATATCCTATGTTGTATTTTGTTAGTGTGTGTGTATTTTTTCCTTTATTTACTCTTCTATCAGCATTTTAGGTTTGCAAAGAGGGTATAAATAAATAATTAATTAATAGTACATTAACACACTAGTAATTTTGAATTGAAATATACAACTTAGTGTCATACATCTATTCAGGCAATTATGTAGGAACTTACCTAGGGCGAACGAAATTTTGAGGGATGTGAATAATTTCTCAAAACAGTAAAAATAGGAAAACATTCTGCAATTATGGGAGAAAAGTGGTAAAATTATTAGGTTTCAGAGGGGTGCCAGGTCACTACTCCTCCTTATTCTTCGCATAATTCAGGCATTAGTCCCTCTAAGGGAATATGGAGATAAAACTTCTAAGTTAGAAATGATGAATCTAGTAATATTCTCATTTAAAAAATGTATTTAACCAGAATTAAATACAAACAACTGGTAGAATAATAGGGATTTATGTTTTTGTAATACAGTGGAACTCGAATCTCAAATGAATATTTCGATACTATATGCAAGCTCCGTCCTCAGCAAAACGCAAATGAATATAAAAAAAATACATTAAAATGATGCCTATGAAGAATTTTAAACATTCCTAGAATGTTTAAAAAAAATCCCTATTGTTCTACCTGTTGTTTTTGTTTATGATGGAAAGGCAGTCTTCGCCTCTATTTATTGAACCAGACTTTATGGGTCTTAGATTATCAGTAAAGCTTTATGAACTGTTCACTAATAATGTCAGAGTTTTATCAGTCAGTGAATTTAGTTTGGTTTTAATTTAGGAAATATAATAAACAAAATTATTGTTCTAACACGTGATGAAAACTTCCAAATACATTGTGACTCGCAACAACCCACAAATCAGGCAAAATCTAAATTTTCTTATGGTGCAATTTAAAAGAAGTGACTACTCAAACAGTCAGCACTAAAAAAGCCAAAACGAAACTTTTGCAGCGCATATTTTTTTATCTGTTCCGAAAATTTATTTACATGCCAAACCCTGAGAAGAAACAGATCCGGTCAGGTTTCTTCGTTGTTGTGATTCATATTTTTGTTCAAAGGAGATTCGTTTTTAAGTTGAATTTTGTTTCTTTTTCTCTAAATCTTTTGCAGCACATATTTTTGTTCAGACTATCCCAATTTATTTCGTTTTATTGTTACAAAAATGCGTGCGTTTTATAATTGCAAAATTAATGAAAAAAAATTTCCATAGAAAAATCACTCCGTGAACGAATGTTTTGATATCCGAGGTGTTAAGAACGACCATCAGACAATCTAACCGACAACAACTCTGAGAGTAATACTAAATATACTACCATGAGAAAAGTCCAACTTTTATTAAGCTAAGTTATCCCCCTGGGAGACAAAATTGAATTTTTCTTCATCCCCTCCACTTTTCACCTGTATCATATAGTTTCTCTTTGCAGCTTATTCGACTTGGTGATACTAGCAAACCGATGGATTGCCATGCCAAATCGAGAGACGGAAGTGCTATAGAAAATCTCGACTATATTCTTAGAACAAAGTCTGTTCATTTCAAATCTGGAGAGGCACTTGCATCTATAGACGTTGAAATCATGCACAACTCAGACAGTTCATGGCAAAGGACATTTAACATTGTTGTTGAATCGATGCATACCTCAGCTGAATCAAGCATCATTATTGTACCACAGAGAAACTCGGCCCTACCTATCCTTCCCGCAGAACCTGTAGTGGTGTCCTTAGTATATTTAGACAACATAACTGAAGGCCTTGGGATAGATCCAAGGCCAGGATATCCACTCATATGCATCACTGCATGTGATCCAAAGTACCCTAATTATAATGAGACATCTAGTTTGTGTCTCAGGACAAATATTGGATTAACAAGATACACGTGGGAAGTAGCCCCACCTTCTATGGATCCGATTGGGATATCCGCATTTTATGAAGTGATGGACTCCACTTTGTTTACTGACGCCAGAGGACGAATACTAGATCCGATTTATTTTAATAAACTCTTCAAAGTGAGGTGTGTTACGCAACCAATTGTTGATGGTGGTATTTTGGGAGCTCCTATTAAGAGCAAGCCTGTTTCTATATCCGAAGCACCAACTTGTACACGAGCTGGTGAGCCCTATAAAGCAAGTGTAAACATAACTGAAGATAAGATTGTTCATATGAAAGTTGAAATTCCTTTCCAAGACGGATCTATTCCCTTAATATCGACCATGCCGCTATACAGTGTTCAGTACTTGTTGACACAGTCAATTTATAGAACCCAGCACATTTGTTCTAATTTACACCCAGGATTTGGCTTTTTAGCAGATATTGAAGTGACTTCGGACTGGAGTGACTCTGTTTTAACTGGAAATACAAGGAGCGAATCAGCTTCAAGACTTTATAAGCACCTGAATTTAAAAAGTTGTTTATGGACATTTGAAGCCAAGTTTACTTTGTCCGACTTGATTGACAAGTGTGGAGGAGTTTTAAGCAGCATTCATAAGGTGAGTTGCACTGAAAAAAATGGTTTAAATTTAAATACTTCGAACAGTTTTTCAGGACCTATTGAGAATAATACTACAGATAACTCGCATTGAAAAGTTTAGTTTCACTCTTCTGTTTTAGAGTCAATCAAGTCTAGATCAAGGTATTTTTCGATATGTAGGCTTTTAAGTTGATGTGACTAAAGTGATGTATTTGTTTTTCTTTATAATTTTTGAATGCCAGCAATGACGGGACTTCAATTTATCCACATGCTAAGAGCAAAAACTTGTAATTGACGTATGCGTTATAATTTTAAACTAGTTTACCTTCCTGGTAACATCTGACAATATTAGCCAAAACGAAGTTGGAGGGATTCCATTCACTGCTAATTTGAAAGCATCCAATCAGAGGACTACAGTGACGACTGAGATACCTCAGCTGTTGAGTTAATTAGAATTAAGTATTCGAATGCAGGGATAAGTCTTAGAGGCATCCTATATCTGAATAGCTATTCAAAAAATATTCATTTTCCCCCTGACAAGTCCTATTCACAAAATAGGCTTTGCTGCTAGATTTAAAATAGGAAACATGTTTAGCCCACATTGTTTGACTTGTCTTTTTTTTTCGCATTATGATTGATTTCTTGTTTCAGAGGAAAAATGTTAAAAGGGAAACTTATTATCTAATGCTATCATATTAGGCTACTATAGATCATCATTTAATTGTTCCCAGTAATAGTTATTATTCTCTGGGAACTATTGAGCTAAGCAAATTGAAATTTTGTCCTGAAAGCAACAGAGCTTACTGAATGAAACTGTTGCAGTATCTTGGCTCATTGCACGTAGATAGCGCCGATTGCTTTCTTGTTTAATACCTCCATTGCGTCTTCAAATCGGAGTAGGTATCAGCAGGGAAATCGAGAGGCTGGCTGGAGAAGGTAAAATTATGGTGCCTGTTCCTGAAAGCGGCCTAGAGTGAGATTTACTTCTAAAATAATTAATGTTAAGTTTAATTGTTTTTTTGTTTTATTTGGCATTTTTTCTTTGTTTAATAAAAAAAAATATTTCAGAAAAAATGATAATTTCTTTTTTCCACTGAATAAAGTAGTGAAAGTCAGAGAGATATGCTTTCAAAGCGTATGGGATAATTTACTGTATGTTATATACAACTCCAAGAGAAGACTAGGGAAACATTGCGTGTACTTCTTCATTTTCAAAAAGAACCGTTACCATAGCTCTTCACCCTTACTTGCATCTGCACTTTATTGTCCAAAAAAATAACGGCGGTGGAAGGTTAGAACAATTTTGTCACGGGATTCGTCTTAACTCTGGACAATTGTAAATATTAGTTGCGTCCAAAGTTAATATTAAGGCTTGTTGGGTCATAATAACATAGAGTTATTTCAATTTAGGTACTGTAAACTGAAACAAGTGATTTAGTATGTCCTGGGATATTCATTCACTTTAGACGCGACCTATATCTAGACCCGTCGAGCAGTGGCGGATCCAGGGGGGGCGAAAGCCCCCCTACCGTCGTCTAAAGTAGTGAAATTTACTTAATTAACACAAGTTTGCGTTAATTAAACTTGCTCTTAACGCAAGTTTATCGGATCAACCTATTTTGCGCCCCCTCCCCCTAAAAAAAAGTCCTGGGTCCGCCCCTGCCGTCGAGATCCAAGAATGGGCCCCAAGAGAAAGTAAAACTGAAAATTGAACGTTCAGGTTTTTAGCAGGTCAACACTAATATTGGCACCTTTTATGAAATGATTATCTCCCCGTTTATGATAGTAACTTAAAAAAACGATAATGAGTAATAAAATTTGTTCTGGGATTTCTTTTTTTACAGACTCCTTGGGGTCGAAACTTAAAATGAAAATATGCCCTTTGATGTCGCAAAAACTTCCCAATTCTTCTGGTAACTAGTCTTGTGAAATTTTTAAGAAAACCCGGTGCCTTCAATGCCATGGTAGTAGTCATTGTGCTCCCTCCCGGATACCTTTAAGTGAGGTGGGAAGGCAGGGGGAATTCTTAAGATAATTTGCGCCATAAAATGCGTTTTTTAACAATATATATCAATAAGTGGGGTTATATGGGTACTGTACCTGTTCAAACCCTTGGATGCAGTGACCGAATGAACTTAGATCTTCGCCACTCACGCTTTTGCTATCTAATGCCATCTGTGAAAACGTTCCGAGTGCAAAGCCTTTTGATTTGAAATTGTGGTCCTGGTGTACGTTCAAGCATCTTTTTATTTACTAATAAGTTTTTATCAACACTATCTTTCATCGACACTATCTTTTCTGCTCTCTTATCGTCCGTTATTGGTAAATTGTCGGCGTTTGTGGGCAGTTTTTTTTCAGATTTTTAAATGTTGTCAGTAGATGGCTCATTGGGGGCCTCTAATTTGGGGAAATTGAAATTTAGATGGCAATATATACATGGAAGTTGTAAATTTTGTAAATTCATCAGGTTTTTAGGTGCTGGTGAATGTTACGTTACTGCATAGTGACAATTCTGACAATGTAAAACCTTGTAATCAGACGCGCTGAATTTTTTTTTTTTTATTATTTTTTCAGGTATTATTGAATGATTTGTTTGTGCAATTATTTCATTATTGAAAATTAGTCTCATTTATTTACTTTTTTGACTCTTCCAACATTTTTGTATGTATCCTAAGGGCAATGCCAAAAAATAAGATCTGTTAAAAAAAAAAAAAAAAAAATAGAAAATTAGATTGCCTCTTTTATGGCCTACTTTGAAGATGCTTTCTTCAAATCCAATTCACACGCATGTTCAGCTAGATATCCTTGTCTAGGCATAATCGCTACCTATCAGTCTTTTTCATAAGCAGCTTAGATTGGTCCAAAGTGATGATGGGTGGAAATTGGTTTCTACTCAAGCACACAAAGAGAGGGTGACAATCTTCTCGTGGTGCACCTGAGTCTTATAGGCACAAATAGGGACCTAATACTGCTAATTTCGTTCAGCCACTGACTGTCCTGCTGAGTTTTCTGACATTGAGGCAGATTATTTGCGTATGTGGAATGTGCTATCAATATTGAATGGATTCAAGCCAGTAATGGCAGCCAAAATTATGCACGAGGTGTCGATCCGCCTGGAAATATCAAGCGTCGACTCTGGTGCAAAAAAAGATCTATGGAGGAGCAATCAAAAGTGGGAGAAAGAAGCTCTCTTGCTAGTACCAGTTTTGAGGATCAAGTGCCACTACCCGCTGATGGCTAGCAATTGGTGGGTTATTCTCCCCTGTCTTCTGAGGGACAAGTTTTGCCTGCCCAAGCTGGCCTAAAGCTGACGGGTTGGGGTTTCAAAATCGGGAAAAAATGGTGGATACCTTCATATTACCAAGTAAGGCTGTTCTTTAAAGGGGAAAAAGGGGTAGGCAAGCCCTGTCTCAAAATATCAACCCCCGAGGAGGCACTACTAAACCCATGGATTTAAGCCCTACATTCTAATTTTTTGGTGTGGAGCCTTTGGGCCTTTATGACCTGAGCCTCAATTCAGTCTTGTGAGCACCCGTAAAGTAGTAATAATAATAATAACCACACATGTAAGCGGGGCTTTAGATGAAGTTGATGGTATTCGTGATTATGAAGTCACGTATAATTGTTTATTTTTAGGTTGATGCGCAGGGACGAGACAGGATAGTCACTCGTGTACCGCTTCATATTTCACTGGTAGACGCGCTGCCTCCTTATGGCTGGTCTACTGTAGAGTATAGCACGGAGCTTGAGGTTGGCCTCGAGTATGATCCAATCCTGTGGCATAAAGGATTAGAAACAAAGCCAGCCTTAGTCACAAAACCACAGGTTATTTTCTTTTCATATGAGTGCCAAAGCTATATGTATGCGTATTGTTGGTTTTAATACTCTTTGAATAATGTATTAAAAGTTTGTCGAATTTTGGTCGTTCGATTAAACCCTAACTTATACAATTTGTCAACCGGGTCTCAGCTAGTTTTGTATCGAAAGCAATCTATTAAAGTAATTGTTTTATGAAAAATCCAAAACACTTGGTGCTTTGCAAAGTATTGTACAGTGTACACATTGTTTCTTGGTTGGGAATCTGGGCCTCTCATCCTAGTCTTTTTTTCAAATTAGTTAATCAACCAAATCTTGCATTTATTTTGCTCTTTTACTTTCTGTCCTTCAAAGGCAATAGCTGATTGTAGGGTGTCGACAACCTTTTATCATCACCAAAAGTTCTAATCAAATATTTCTGAGGGAACAGACAGGCCTTCAAAATTTTTTATCTGGAGATGAAGGTCCAGAAGACAGATGTAAGCTTTATTTCGTTTTGTATGTCACCTTTTTCAGCTTCTATAGTTAACATATTTGCAGAGTTTGGCCTACGGGGACCCAAGGCCAATTGACTCCACCTCCCGAGGGAGTACATGAGGTGGCTTGCTCCAATATTGGTTGACCCCATCCACTAGAGAAATTGAAGTGTAATCGCCTAAAAATACACTGGGGAAGGAGAAGGTTTGAAAAGAACAAATTTTCAAACAGTTCGTGGTAACGAACTGTAAGTAAGGAGCGACCCGACTCAATGGTAACCGAAACTCTAGAAAACTATACCAATAGATACATCAAAAGAATCAGATTTCAAGGTTGATTTCAAATATATAACTTTCATCAAGTTTAGTGCTACCCATCAAAAGTTACGCGCCTGAGAAAATTTGGCTGATTTTCAAAAATAGGGGGAAAGACCCCCTAAAAGCTATAGAACCTTAATGAAAATCGCACCATCATATTCAGCGTATCAGAGAACCCTACTATAGAGGTTTCAAGCTCCTATCTACAAAAATGTGGAATTTTGCATTTTTGCCAGAAGAAAGATCACGGATGCGTGTTTTTTTTCCCAGGGGTGATCGTATCGACTCATTGGTCCTGGAATATCGTGGTAGGGCTCATTGGAACGGAAATTAAAAGTTCTAGTGCCCTTTTTAAGTGACCAAAAAAAA
>JAQQPU010029655.1:0-10025 GCA_029168905.1 Artemia sp. Kazakhstan ARC1039
CAAAAGCTCATATAATCCCAGAATTGAATTATCTGAAGGACATTTTGCTTTGCAATGGATATCCCATCATGTTACTGGAACCTATCATAGAAAAAAGACAAAAAAAGGCAGAAAAGGATTCATCATCTCCACAACCTCCAACAGATATCATCCCTTCAGTGGGTGACAAGAAAATCTTTACTGTTTTGCCCTATTTTCCCAAATTAGGTGACAAACTGCAAAGAATTCTAAAAAAACATAACTTAAATGTCACCTTCAAAAATTCTAATAAAATTCAGAGCTATTTTAACAGTGGCAAAGATAAAACAAGCCCTATTATGGGCAGTGGTGCTTATAGAGTTCCATGTTCTTGCGGCTGTTTCTATGTTGAAAGAACCCACCAGCAATTGGGGGAGAGATTGTTGGAACACAGGTCCTCAATCGACAAAGCTATGGAGCTATCCAAAGGCCTGAGACTTTTGATTCAGCCTTGGCTCAACAAGTCTATGACAACCCGCACCATTTCGTTTTATTCGATAACACCTCCATTATTGCCCCTGTTAAAGATCTCATGCAAGTTTCCAGGGAGGCAGTTGAGATAAAAAAGTAAATTCACCGAAAGGTAGCACTCAATAGAGACACTGGAGAAACCTATTTAAGCCCCATTTATAATGAACTAATTAATTCTGATCGTTTCTGCTTAAATAGAAAAAATCACATTTTGCAACCTAACCTAATCTGTGATGGTGTTTTACCTGGAAAGCGTTTAGCTTTTAAAAATGATCTGTGCAAATGAAAAAAATGAATTCGAATTCAGTACTGTATTTTTTTACTCAGTTACCCTTTGACTGTCACACGGAAAGGGTCGTTAAATTTTAGTTGTGTTTTGTTTTAAGGTGTGAATTTTTTTTATAGTATCCTTGGATTTTTATTAGTAATTTTTATTTTATTATCGTGCATTGAGGACGGTCAAGCGGAGGTCTTGACCGAAATATTTGCATTTTAGTCTACATTTTTCACTGGCTTGTATAATCCTCATTTTTCTCTTTTTTACTGTTTGGTACAGCCATGCATAGGTTTTAATTTCTTTATTATAACTTTCGTCAATCCAGTATCTACTCGCATGGTATCTGCTGAGCAGATACCGTGACCAAATACTAAACAACACTGATTATGCAATGTAATCTACACATACTTATATCCTAACAGTATAACGTCATAATATAGCATTTAATTTTTAAATCATAAATGGTTTTAACCAAAGATTATGACAACATTCATCATCTAGTATATGAAAAAGCAGTTTTCTTTTTAAATATTGATTTTAGCAATAAAAACTTTAATTACAAAATGCAGTAGATGTGGCAAGTTCTTTAAAATTAACCACTGAACAGCTCTCTACGATGTTTCAGTGTCCAGCTAGGGAAAAAAATCGGAAAGAAAAAAAGATGCTGTCGATGTGAAAAAACGTGGTTGCAGCCACTTTTCTTGTTTTCTAAGTCAATGGATTTTCCTTGTTGTTCAAGCCAAGGGACTGTAAATTCCGATTTAGGGGTTTCGCACAAGGCAGTTTTAATGGGGTGGTTTTTAGTTCGATGTGACGAACAAACTTTTACGAGTTATGGGCTGTTTTATTTCTTAGCATGGGACGTGATAGCTTTTTACTACTTGGTCAGATACCGCTGCAGCCCTGAGTTTCTGTAGACTATATTAAGCGAAACAAGTCCCCTCCATAAGACGTAAGCTCAAGTGGTTTCCTTTTGTGAATAAATACTACTTTCTGAGTAAGGCACAAGACTAACACTAAATTTTCCTCTGGGATGGATGAAAAACAAACATGGAAATAAGAAAAAGCCAAGAAAGTTTATACATTAACCAACTTTTTTAGCTTATTTTTCTTAAACCAAATGCCCAACCATCATTTATTTGCATTGTAACAATAGAGGGGACTTATCATATGTAAATACATTCAAAGACCACACTGGCTCTACATGACATGACAAACAAGGAAAAAAATGAATTGTAAAATTAAGTAGCCGAGAACCAAGGGTATCAGCAAGTGGAGAGAAAAGAAGCGAAAATGACAAAAGCAGATAATTTGGTAAGGACCTTCGCCACGCCGTCTTCAGTGCTCGAAAAAAAAATAAAATAAGAAGAAGAAGGATAGTTTTCCTTCTTCTTTTTTTAGCACTGAGGACGGCTTGGCGGAGTTCCTTGCCAAAATATCTACTTTTGTCATTTTAATTTCTTTTCTTTCCACTGGCTGATGTAACCCTCGTTTTCTCGGCTACCTAATTTTAATATTCATTTATTATTTGTTTCTTGTTTGTCATACGACTTATAAGCTGTTTACTAGTTTGGAGACTGTAGCAATTGTAACCAACTTGTAACAATATATAGGACTTACCATCTCATTACTAGTTTGGAGACTGTAACAATTGTATCCAAATTGTAACAATAAATGGGACTTACCACCTGTTTACTAGCTTGGAGACTAAGTGAAGGAACCACACCAGCAACTGTTGCTCTCCTTGTGATACCAACTCGAGGCTTTGGTATATACAACTGAGTAGCTGGGACTATAGCCCCACTTTCATTAATTTTATTATCTGAAGAAGGCAAAGCAAATGTGTCATCGTCACATTCACTTTCACCTCCACTGGCTTCGGAGGGAATTTCAGACTGACTGATTTCAGGACTTAGTCTACAAAAAAAAAATATGAATTACTAATATTATCTATAACTAAAAGACATCGTGGGTAATAAAAATAAAAGAGGGCCTGTTTAATTCAAACATGTCAAACTGATTTATTGCCTATTGACCCGTTAGCTACATAACATTGACAGTTTCCTGTCAAAGGCTACATTAACGACAGTGCATCGGGTGGTCGCATTATAAAAATGTCAAAAATGATTGTGGTTGCCAAAGTCTGGAATTTTAAATTCAAAATGTTTGAATTTGAACTCGAAGAAGCTAAAACGTCCGGAATTTAAAACCCTTTTTTGGCTAATCAATCTGTTGGAATTGTACATCTTTTAACGTAAGACTTAAACTTAACAGGGCAGTAAATAATTAGCATTCAAAATAATTCCGATAATTTTTTTTAAGTAACTCTCTTTCATTAAATAGCATCTTAAAGAAGAAGACCTTTGGAAAATCGCATGGGGTCCTCAGACTGTTTTTTCCAATTGCCACCTAAGTTAAATAATAGAATATCCTAGAGGAACCAAATCAGAAGTCAGGGATCGTACTTTTAATAGAGCCAAGACTGAATCTTTCAATATTTTGATGAACCTAATTCCTCTGCAATTTATATCTCTATTTAACATGGTGTTCAAGCTAAAAATAACTACAGTACTACCGTACTGTAGTACTAAACAGAAGATTGGGGCCGGTGTAATTAAAACATGATAACCAGTATAATAACACCCTTTGTCCGGCTCCTCTCCTTGTAGAACTTGTAGAATTGCTTTCATTGAAATAATATTGGATAGAATTCCAATAAAATTAAATTCAAATTGTATTCATTCAATTTCAATTCAAACAGAACCTTCCCGGTCATTCCTTTTTCGAACAAATTTCCTTTTCACTGAAATTCAATCTTAAAATAAGAAAATAAAGTGTCTTAAATATAAAGTAGATTTGAAGTATTTACAAGACCTTTTCCAAGATCAGTACAACTTAGAAAAATGAATTCTAAAACACAGAACAAAATCATTAACTTCTCAATATATCGCTCCGTTCGTGCTACAAGTGAATTGAAACAACAATCTAAAAACAGTTTCGATGTTCTTTTTTTCGTAATCATAATAAACATTATAATGAGTTCAAAGCAGATTTGACATTTTTTCTGGAGGTTCATAATTTAGTTTAGAATAGTCGAAAAAACTCGAAAAGAAGTAAGACGTCAAAAATATACTACTATAGGATATTCCCATTGTGACAGTTCGGTAAGCTGATAATTAGAAAAATGTTGTTAGTCGAAGGGACATGCATGAGGCGAATGAACCACACCAATCAATTCCGAGCTATAGATATGTATATAACTTAATATACCAATTTCGGCCATGCATCTCCACTTCCCTTTTTTTAAGTGATAGAGCTACATCACCACACATAAAAATTACGGTCGACTCTTTTTTCAAAAATGAGCTATTGCCGTCCAACAACTCTACTAGGCGACTTTTGTTCACTGTTCACATTCGCAGAGTCGTACAAAATTCTTAAGAGGTAAGGGCAATCAGCAATAATTGGAAGCAAAATGTTCCACTGAGCGTTGAATATACATCAAGGGCTTTACCTTGAGGTTCTCCCTTTGAGGTAGAACATACTTCAAATGCTACCAGACATAATTATGTCACAGAGGACCAGCGGGACCATTTGTAAAATATCTTACGACTCCAAACTTTTCGATCCCTTGTCTGGTTTAAAATTTCATACGGACATTTCAATCATGATGTAGAAGGTGGGACCAATCAAATCCATTATTTTTTCTATGATACTAAAGAAACTGATCTCTCCAGTCCTCTGTACCTGTGTAATATTTTCTAAAATGAGTCCACAGCATCCAAGCGCACACATTAGACGTTACATATTTTGTCTTAATTAAAGCCTAAAAAAATATTTCTGCAACAAAAAGAAACTGCAATTTCACTCTTCTTCAAAATGATCAAAGAGAGAGAAACGCACCTTTCAGCACATTTACAAAGCAATATTTGAGAAAACAAACTAAGGCAAAAAGAAAAGAAAAACCAAGAGCTTACACAGATGAAGATGCAATATGCACAGTTGGAATAACTAAATAACTTGGAGAGGATATATGCTCGCTCCATCTAAATGAAGAATCACGTTTCTTACTTGGCAATCTGCAAACAAAATAAATGCAGTTGATGAACAAGATCATCGAAAGTACAATTAGTAACACTAAGATACTAGATTATTCAAACCCGAGCCGACTCCCTCCCCTCCGACTTTCAATATTTTACTATCAAATCTAAACAACAATGAGCTTAATGTGAAATACATAATGTGAAAAAGACACACAGACACGTTAATATTAAAAATATTATGAAATATATGAAATGAATCAAATCAATTAAAATGCAATTTTCATTTCTAGCTAACATTTTCACTGTCTTTTGAGATCATTTGGAATTTTGTAAAGGTACGGGACTTTTGGAAGTTTCGCTTTTCAAATCTTTTTTTTTTTCTTCTTCTTTTATGTAGCTATCTTTGCTCAATTTATTCACTAAATATATTCCCGGTCGTTAATAATTCTCTCCCCTTTTTGTATGTATTCCAGTTTTTAAATTATTTGGATAAAGCAATTAATCAATCATATTACATTATTCCAATTTAAGAATTCAACTCTATAAATTAGCAGGTTAATGGCGAAATCTGACCGCAAAAATTGCAAAGTCTAGTTTCTACTCTATTATAATCTAAGGCCGTATTCAGGGGGGAGTGAGTTAGGGAGTTTGGTCCCCTCATGGAAGTATTGTCTGACTCATAAAAACGTAACAAAATGCATATAAACAAATTTTTCATGTGTTCTTTTATAGGTTTTTTTGTATTTTTTTTTTTCGCACGTTAATAATATTCTAAATGAAATTTTCATCTCCAATTTTCACTGTCTTTAGTCTTTTGAGATCATTTGGAAGTATTTTAAGGCACGGTGCTTTTGGAAGTTTGGGTTTATAATCTCCTTTTATTCTTCTTCTTTTTGTACCTATCTCTGCTAAATTCCTTCACTAAATGTATTCCTCGTCTCGAAGCATTAAAGAAACTTATTTAACATATTGCTACATAGTTGCATTAAAGTGACTTATCGGGTACTGACGCGTTCACATCTATCTTTTTCCTTTCCTTCTTTTTTGTAAACAAATCTAATTTGACTGTCCTTCGTAAAATCTAAATATTTACCGGTCAAAATTATTCATGTTACTGTACCCGCATATTAGTTTGTATATTTTTACCAGGAATATGGGAAGGATTTATCAAATACAGATCTTGTCCAAACCCCTTTATTAGATATGTTATACCACTTTTAAGGTTTTAAACTTTAAAAAATAAATTATGTCAAAGTTTACACTTTAAATTTTTTTATGTACATATCACAACGACAAAAAAAGACAGACGAAAAAAGAGACAGAGAAAAAAGAAGTAAAAGATGTATCATAAAAAGTTGTATTAGAGAAAAACATATAAATTAAACGAAAAGAAAATTTGGAATCAGCTCTTCATTTTTACATTGCCATTTAGACGGATGTTTAATAATTATTTTAACCCATTGTTCTTAGCCGTCCTTCTTTTATTTTCGTTGAAGAGCAGTTGAAAAAAAAACAAGGTAATTTTTACTCCTCTCCCCCCCCCCTCTCTCTCTCTTCTTTCTCCTCAGGCTTCACTTACATCTTTATTTGAAATATATTTGTAAGGAATTTTTTTGTACCTACTGACCGTATTTTAAACAGTAGGCTCAACGAAAAGTGTGGTTTAATCCTGCTTTTTAGGGCTATAATCCGAGAAAAGTTGAGATGGCTAGGGCACGTTCTGCAGATGAAGAAATGACAGATTGCCAAATATTGTCCTTTTCGGCTCATCGTCTAGGGCTAAACGGTAAACTGGACGCCCACAGTTGGGGTGGGAGGATGACGTAAAGAAAGACTCAAGGGAAATGGAAACTTCCTGGGAGGGTGTAAACAGGGAGGCTTTGAACAGATTGGGATGGGGGAGGAGCGTGCGAAGCTGTGTTGGCCTCAGACGGCTTCATTCTGGGGCGAGTTCTTTGTAGAAGTAGTATGCTTTCAATGCATCAAAGCCCTTTATATATGAGAAATACAGATAATAAAAAAAAAATAGCACCGGTTATTTCTTCTCCCATGATTAGCGGTTTGCAGCACGATTCAAGTTATTCATATAAGAAAGTCTGTAACGACAAGTAAGCCTAAAATCTTACCTGTAGGGCTTAATATATATTTGACCAAAAGTATTTGAATGCTTCGGTCTTTTCTTGGTAGTTAGTATGACTTTCGCTGGATTTTCAACTAGAGCTGTTTGCAAATTTTTATGGTCCCAAGAGAGCTGAAATTAATATTATTCAGTATAAAATTGCCGTAAAAGACTTAGCACTGACATTATGAATATAATTAATTTTGTCCATGTTAAATACCTATTTACGTCCCTCCTCAATAAATCCTTTTTTAAACAGCCTTCTTAAACAATTGTTACATCAGTCTTGAATAAAAGGGGGCAAAGGAGTGTAAAGTATAAAAAGAACGCTTTTGTATTCAAACACACCGAAAAAGAATTCTTCTGCTAGACGAAAAATTGAATTCCTTTAAATAATTTTTAAAATTTTTGTATTAATATTTTTTTTAATAAACCATTTTTTCTGTAAAATATGGACTTGACAGCAACTTCAAAACAGTACTCTATTAAAACCTCTAACAATGCTATAATCAATTTGTCCTTGATTTCATAATCGTACCAACCAACTAAAACATCATCAATGCATAGAATGCTACTGGCGTCTTTTTTCTCTTTTTTGCACCATTTTTATGAACAATTTTTTTTTATATCTTAGTTCCAAGCTGTTATCAACCTAAACTAATGTTTTGAAATTTTTGAATAATGATTTTCATTTCATAACTATGTATTTATACATGTTTATAACGATTCGGTTGGTAGTTGATCTGTATGTCTAAGAAAAAAAGAAAACATCACCATCGTTTTCTCAATAGTATTTTCTTCCTTGACTTCAAAAATTCCAAAAAACAGCTAAGAATCAGTCACAAAATTAACTTTTCCAGAAAGGATCACATAGGCCTTACCAGGGACGTTCACATAGGAGGCTTGCAGGTACAGTCCTCTTCCCTCTAAAATCTCCCAATCATAGGCAGTGCGCTAGCGCTACCTAAGTAAAGAACGATGTGGGCACAATAAGTTTTTTTTTTTTCATACCCAGGCACTTCGTATCGAAGGAAAATCGTAGAAACTTCGAAAAGGGCTCATTCGATAGGAAATTGGAGTGGCTAGTGCCCTTTTTAATAGTCGAAAGTGCTTAGAGGGCAACTAGCCCCCCCCCCCCACGCCCATCATTCCCCCAAACACATCCAATCAAAATTTTGAGATAGCCATTTTGTTCAGCGTAATTGATTTCCAGATAGAAAATATGTTTTTGAGGAGGACACTCCTCCACAACCCTCAGGGCAAGGGTTTTAAGTTATGAAATGGGGGCATATAAGGTTTTATAGAAGGCGTTGTCGTAGAAACTTCAAAAAAGGTTCATTCGATTGGAAATTCAAAGGGCTATTGCGCTTTTTAATACTCGAAAGTGATTGGAGGGCAACTAGCCCCCCCCCCCACGCCCATCATTTCCCCAAACAAATCCAATCAAAATTTTGAGATAGCCATTTTGTTCCGCGTAGTTGATTTCCAGATAGAAAATATATTTTTGAGGACACTCCCCCAGAGCCCTCAGGGCAAGTATTATAAGTTATGCCCTGGGGGTATATAAGGTTTTTTATTGAAATCTTTGTCGTAGAAACTTGAAAAAGGGCTCCTTCGATTTGAAATTCAAAGGGCTAGTAGCCTACCCTTTTTAATAGTCGAAAGTGATTTGAGGGCAACTAACCCCCTCTCACGCCCACCTTTTCCCAAAACACATACCATCAAAATTTTTAGATAGCCATTTTATTCAACGTAGTTGAAAGTTTTGGAAATTAGGTCTTTAAGGATGAAAACCCCTCCCCCAACAGCCCTCAGGGCAAGGGTTGTAAGTTATGCCCTGGGGGCATATAAAGTTTTTAATGAAAGGCAACTAGCCCCCCCCCCCCCCACGCCCATCATTCCCCCAAACACATCCAATCAAAATTTTGAGATAGCCATTTTGTTCAGCGTAGTTGATTTCCAGATAGAAAATATGTTTTTGAGAAGGACACTCCCCCAAAGCCCTCAGAACAAGGGTTTTAAGTTACGCCCTGGGGGCATATAAGGTTTTTAAAGAAGGCGTTGTCGTAGAAACTTCGAAAAAACCTCAATTGATTGGAAATTCAAAAGGGTAGTGCCCCTTTTAATAGTCGAAAGTGATTGGAGGGCAAGTAGCCCCCCCCACGCCCATCATTCCCCCAAACATATCCAATAAAAATTTTGAGATAGCCATTTTGTTCAGCGTAGTTGATTTCCAGATAGAAAATATATTTTTGAGGAGGACACTCCGCCACAACCCTGAGAGAAAGGATTATAAGTTATGCCCTGGGGGCATATAAGGTTTTTCATTGAAATCTTTGTCGTAGAAATTTGAAAAGGGGCTCATCTGATTTGCAATCCAAAGGGCTAGTAGCCTACCCTTTTTAATAGTCGAAAGTGATTTGAGGGCAACTAACCCCCCTCTCACGCCCACGTTTTCCCAAAACATATACAATCAAAATTTTTAGATAGCCATTTTATTCAACTTAGTTGAAAGTTTTGGAAATTAGGTCTTTAAGGATGACAACCCCTCCCCCAACAGCCCTCAGGGCAAGGGTTGTAAGTTATGCCCTGGGGGAATATAAAGTTTCTTAATGAAAGGTAACTAGCCCCCCCCCACGCCCATCGTTACCCCAAACACATCCAATCAAAATTTTGAGATAGCCATTTTGTTCAGCGTAGTTGATTTCCAGATAGAAAATATGTTAATATAAGGTTTTTATAGAAGGCGTTGTCGTAGAAACTTCAAAAGGGGCTCATTTGATTGGAAATTCAAAGGGTTAGTGTGTTATTTAATAGTGGAAAGTGATTGGAGGGCAACAAGCAACCCCCCACCCCCCGCGCCCATCAATCTCCCAAACACATCCATACCATTTATTTCAAATAAATATAGGCTGAAAGATAGAATTCAAATTGAGGCATCATTTCGGCAAATATCAGTTCTAAGGAAGAAAATATTAAAATTATGTATTGACATGTGATGGTGGAATAAAATTTTTTTTATTATTATTATCATTTTTTTGTTTATATTTGTTACCCATGTTGGGATAGCCTTCCGTGCCTCACTTGTCCAGCGTTT
>JAQQPU010029657.1:0-10025 GCA_029168905.1 Artemia sp. Kazakhstan ARC1039
TCTACAACAAAGATTTCAGTAAAAACCTTATCTCTATATGTATCTATGTGTATTATCTCTATGTGTGTTGTCTCTATAAAAACTTCTATATCAACACATTAGTTAAAAACCTTGTATGCCCCCTGGGCATAATTTACAACCCTTGCCCTGAGGGCTGTGGGTGGGTTGTCATCCTCAAAGACCTAATTTCCAGAACTTAAAACTATATTGAATAAATTGGCTATCTCAAAGTTTTGATTAGATGTGTTTGGGGGAATGGTGGGCGTGAGAGGTGGGTTAGTTGCCCTTTAATCACTTTCGACTATTTAAAAGGGCACTAGCCCTTTGAATTTCCAATTGAATGAGTCTTTTTTAAAGTTTCTACAACCATGCCTTCTATAAAAAACCTTATATGCCCCCAGGGCATAACTTACAACCCTTGCCCTAAGGGGGACTGTCCTCAAAAACATAATTTCTATCTGGAAATCAACTATGCTGAACAAAATGGCTATCTCAAAATTTTGATTGGATGTGTTTTGGGAAATGGTGGGCGTGGAAGGGGTGTTAGTCAACTTCCAATCACTTTCAACTATTAAAAAGGGCACAAGCCACTCCAATTTCCAATTGAATGAGTGCTTTTTGAAGTTTCTACAACAACTTCTTCAATACAAAGTACCCTTCTCTAAAGGAAAAAATTAATAAATAATACATTATGCCAACATTGTTCTTATATACCCCCAGGGGATAACTTAAAACCCTTGCCCTGAGGACTGTGGGGGAGTGTCCTCTTTAATTAATCCCCGTTTCTTGTCTTGTTCGCGAGTGTCCCTGTTCTTTACTTAGGCAGGGTGATTGTGCTGCCTATGATTTATGCAACAACTTTCTATATAAACCCTATATGCCCCCAGGGCATAACTTACAACCCTTGTACTGAGGGCTCTGAGGGGTTTATCATCCTAAAAGACCTAATTTCCAGAATGTTCAACTATGTTGAACAAAATGCATATCTCAAAATTTTGTTTGGATGTATTTTGGAAATGGTGGGCATGAGAGGGGTGTTAGTTGCTACCCAATCACTTTCAACTATTAAAAAAGGTACTAGCCCTTTCAATTTCCAATTGAATGAGTTCTTTTGAAGTTTCTATGACAGCGCTATTAAAAACTTTATATGCCCCAGGACATAACTTACAACCCTTGCAATGAGGGCTCTGAGGGGGTTATCATCATGAAAGACCTAATTTCCAGAACTTTCAACTACGTTGAACAAAATGGATATCTCAAAATTTTAATTTGATGTTTTTGGGGAAATGGTGGGCATGACAGGGGTGTTAGTTGCTATCCAATCACTTTCAACTATTAAAAAAGGCATTAGCCCTTTCAATTTCCAATTGAATGAGACCTTTTGAAGTTTCTACAACAACACTTTCAATAAAAACTTTATATGCACCCAGGGCATAACTTACATTCATTGCCCTGAGGGCTTTGGGGGGAGGGGTTATCATCCTTAAAGACCTAATTTCCAAAACTTTCAACTATGTTGAATAAAATGGCTATCTAAAAATTTTGATTGGATGTGTTTGGGGAAAAGGTGGGCGTGAGAGGGGGGGTTAGTTGTCCTCAAATCACTTTCAACTATTAAAAAGGATACTAGCCCTTTGAATTTCAAATCGAATGAGCCCTTTTTCAAGTTTCTACAACAAAGATTTCAATAAAAACCTTATATGCCCCCAGGGTATAACTTATAATCCTTGCCCTGAGGGTTGTGGGGGAGTGTCCTCCTCAAAAATATGTATTCTATTTGGAAATCAACTATGCTGCACAAAACGGCTATCTCAAAATTTTGATTGGATGTGTTTGGGGGAATGACGGGCTTGGGGGGGGGGCTTGTTGCCCTCCAGTCGCTTTGATCTATTAAAAAGGGTACTTGCCCTTTGAATTTCCAATCAAATGAGCCTGTTTTGAAGTTTCTACAACAATACCTTCTATAAAATCCTTATATACCCCCAGGGCATAACTTAAAACCCTTCCCTGAGGGTTGTGGGGGAGTGTCCTCCTCAAAAACATATTTTCTATCTGGAAATCAACTATGCTGAACAAAATGGCTATCTAAAAGTTTTGAATGGATGTATTTGGGGGAATGATGGGCATGGGGGGGGGCTAGTTGCCCTCCAATCACTTTCATCTATTAAAAAGGGTACTAGCGCTTTGAATTTCCAATGAAATGAGCCTGTTTTGAAGTTCCTACAACAATGCCTTCTATAAAAAAACCTTATATGCCCCCAGGGCATAACTTAAAATCCTTCCCTGAGGGTTGTGGGAGAGTGTCCTCCTCAAAAACATATTTTCTATCTGGAAATCAACTATGCTGACCAAAATGGCTATCTAAAAATTTTGATTGGATGTGTTTGGGGCAATGATGGGTGTGGGGGGGGGCTAATTGCCCTCCAATCACTTCCGACGATTAAAAAGGGCACTAGCCACTCCAATTTCCAATCGAATGAGCCCTTTTCAAAGTTTCTACAACAGCTCCTTTTATACAAAGTGCCTGGGTATGGAGAAAAAAAAACACATTGTGCTTACATTGTTCTTTACTTAGGCAGCGCTAGCGCTGCCTTTGATTGACAAGATATGGGCTACTTTCCAGCAGGGCCGTATCCAGGATTTTTGTTCAGGGGGGTTTTTACTAATTTTTTACTTTTTGGGGGTGGGTTTACTAATTTTTGACTCAGTTTTCGACTAATTTTACTGATTTTTACCTAGGTTTTACTAATTTTTGACTTATTTTCGAGTCGGTCAAAAATTTCGGGGGGGGGGGTTCAAACCGGGTAACCCCCCCCCCCTGGATACGGCCTTGCTTTCCAGTACATTGGTATGACTTTGGTGTTGATAGATTTCTGGAAGTCTTGAGAGGGACATTGCCAGTTGGGAATGAGCTTCTTTTAAGAGTCATGGATGTATGCCATCCAGCCCAACAGACTTATTTGGATTAAGCTTTTTAAGCCAAGATTCAAGCTCAGCCTGATCCACTGTTATTACTGACATTTGAGTGATAGACATGCATGCAAGACCATTCATCCTGCCCTCTCCTGTCTGATTTTGGAGGTATGTTTTCTGCTGCTTTAGCATGATAAATGAATGCTCTGTAGAAGTTATGATAATAGAGAGAATACAATAAAGAGTGATTGCGCAGTTAGAAAAAAAGGAGTTGTTGCACATACCAAGAGTTTCAGAAACTTCATTGGAATGATGAGACTCACCTATAGACCTCCATTTGGCTTGCCAGACAGTTATCTCAGCAAGGAGGCCAGTCTCAGAGAAACAGAACTGCTTATATTTTGAGGTTTTGTCATAAACTTGGTTAACATAGCATCAACAATAACACAAGGAAAGAGAAGTTCGATTTGAAATGATGTAGCTTGATGGTTAAGAAATCTCATATTGAGCTCTTTGCAAAGCTGCTTGAAGTATAGGGAAAAGACAAAGTGCTTGTGAAAAAGAGAAGTGTCTGGAGAGAAGAATAACTAATTTTGGCTTGTTGGTACTGAAATGGGTGTCCAAATACATTCAGCTGTCTGGACTGCTTTGCCATAAAAAGAAGGAAAATCCACTTTCACTAGATCTTTTAATACAGACTTGCATAGATCAATATGTTCACAGTAGGTAAGTAGATCTAAGTTTTTCTTCTGCAGAGAAATGGAAGTTGAAAGCAGAACCAAACTAACTTTTTTGCAAGAATCAGAGGGAAAATGAAGCTCAACTAGGCAATGGCTACTACTGAGGAGTTGGCTTTCGTCCTTCAACCAGAATCAGACTGGTTGTCCACAAATCTCTCCAGTACTCGAACAACAGCAGGGAAAAGCTCCAGAAACCAAGAAAAAGCTGTTCTTTTGAAGTTACATCACACATCTCATAAGCCAATACTGTACTTTGAAAATGACAATGTTTTGTAACTATACCCTCAATATTCCAGTTAATTATTTCAGGGAATTCATAGTCCTTTCCTATTCCAGTGCCTACACATTAAGTCCAACTTTTGAGCATTAGAAATCTAATCAAAGGACTCCATACCAGTGTCAAGCAAGGTGATTATGGGTTCAGTGACTGAGCTGTCTTCTGAATGTTGGTCTGTTTCATGAAGGATTATTAATGCTTTGGCTTAGAAGATATTCTAATGTCTTGGGCAAATTAACTTGAATAGTTGGTTTAATTCACAATTTTTGAACTAATGCATTTAACTACTTTTTAGAGACTGAAGGTGTTTTGCACAGCCCTGTTAATCAACATTATTCTTGTCTTTTGTTCAAATGGCCACAGGCCTGCCTCTTAAGTCTTATTCCCTTTCTGCTTATTTAACTGTTTTTTGTTGTTGTTTTTTAACACAAGAGTTCTGACACCTTTTTCCTCAGACCATGGCCAAAAAAACTACATAATTTATACTTTTATGTTTATTGAAATTTAACTGTATTTCATAACCTTAAATTCCGAAACGGGTTTTCAATTCTTGTAACCTTTTGCGGCTGCATTTTTTTCTGCCATGTTTTGTATTTTATTTTATTCTTGCACTAAGTAACCTCAGAGTCACTGTTCTCTTTTTTTTGCACGCCTTAGGAGAAAGGGCTTGGTTAAAAAACTTAGCAAAACAAACAAAGGCCTCAGAAGATAGGAGGAAAAAGCTCAACTATGGTTGTCAAACAGTCTGTTCTTGCATACCTTATCTCATCAAAAATCCTCTTCTCTTATTCAACATGGATTTTATGACAAATTTTGCTGGTTAAACTAAGCAACAATTGTGCAAGCTGTTTTTGTTTCAGTTTGAGTTATGAGATCAGAAAATTGGTAATCATAAAGCAGCCATTGTAACTCTAGTTCTTGTATCCATCTTCATTTTGCCCCATCTTCCCCAAGAAATTAAAAGAATCCTCCCCTTTCTATGTGTTTTGAATTTAAGGGAAAATGACCAATTGGGCAATTCAGTATATTCATTTCCTAAACTACTAAGTAAATAATAACTGTAAAAAAAAAAACTACTTCACTGTGCAGTATAGCTTCTCTGATAGAGTTATGGACTGACAGTGGCTGCTTTATACCTATGAAGATTTAAAGAATTTCATAACTTTTCTGAGGTATTAAAGAAAGTTAGTGTTTACAATGGTTAGGATTTACAAGTAAACTCTTCTATTAGAATATGAAGTGAAATAAGGTATATAAATCATTGTTGTGGTTTTCGTGTTGGCCAACATAATTGACAATGATTGTAGATCTCCACCCTATAGAAAACTGATCTGGACAATTAGTGTCCATGCAATGCTCTTATAGGGCTAATCTGCTTCATTCTTAATATTCAATAATATTCTCCAATATTTAATAACATGAAAGAGGGAAAATGCTGTATAAATCTGCTATAAAAAAGGCCATTCATTAATAATCCCTTTGACTGGAATGGTTATGCCAGCTGGCTAGGAATGAGCTTAGCCCAGTCAGCCAATGAGATTAGCCAGAATTCAGTTTATTCATCAGAAACCATTGTAGCCTGTAAGTTCAATATTTTTTTTTGATTTTTATTGTATGGATTATTTCAGGTTACCCCTTGTCATATATTTACACAAAGTACTTGAAGAATTTCGATGTTATCCACAAACATTTCTTCTTTTTCTTGTCTGGTTTCTGCATAGGTGTTTGGAACTTTGGTATGTAACTAAATATATTTAATTATATTAGATTATTTTGTACAATTGGCCTAAGTGTCTAAGTCTTGCTATATATGGTTGCCTTTAACTGTAGTAGCCTAACTGTTAAAATTTGGGCTTATCTTTAGTGTGAGCCATGGAGAACTATGTGCTAGTGTTAAAGTTCTGGTGTTGCTGATTATTTGGCTTGAGACAAGGAAATGTGGAATGACTCTCTAAGCTCAACCAGAACTGATTTAACTGTAAATCTGGAGAAGGTATTGCGTGTGCAAAAGCACAGGATGACTAGTTCTCAACCCTCTATTGTACTTCCTAGCTGAAGGGCCATGAAACAGAGATCACCACCATTGGTTGGACTAAGAAGTCCATTGCTGTTAATCTCCACCAGATTAAGCAGTTCTCATCCTGTTTTCTTACTTAGAGGCCGTTTTCACGAGGACTTGAGTTGAACTCGAGTTCAACTTTCACGTGGATTTATGTTTTGGCGCTGGATTTGCTCGTTGGATGTATGTTTTTGCTTAAATCCTCCTCGAATCCATCTAAAGTTGAACTCGAAGTTGAGCTCAAATCCATCGTTTGTTCAACTCTGTGTTAATAGCAGAGTAGAACGTCAATCTGCATATAATTCTAAGTTGAAAATCCATCTCTAAGTTGAACGAAAGATGGATTTTATCTATCTTTCGTTGTTTTCACGAGGATTTTAGTTGAACTCGAGTTCAACCCGAGTCCTCGTGAAAACAGCCTCTTAGTAACCCCTTCAAAGTTCTGACAAATTGCCTGTCCTCCCTAAGGCACCTATGACTGGTTCCGTGCTTCACTTCAAGGAGATGTCTTTAAGTCATTATCTATTGCAGTGGTTCCCAACCTGTGGTACGTGTACCTCCAGGGGTACATTGAGGTTTGTAGGGGCTAAACAAAAGAATATCAATAATAGTGGAATCAATATCTTGGTAGGATTTTCATGGAGGTTAGGTTTGTAACATTTTTGTTACATTATAAATAGAAAGTTACTTTTTTGTGTTACAGTCCTAAAAATTTTACATTTATGATATGTTTTTGAATAATCAATAGATTACACGATTTCTGGTCAATCTATTTTTCCCCTTGAAAAAATTCAACTGTTTTCAGTTTAGTTACATTTTATGAGTATGGACATCGTTTCATAATGCAATTGGGTAATCTTAACACATGATCATTCAATTAATATTTGCTCATTCACATAGTAAGTAAGGGTAATATTATCATTTGTGTAATTATCATTTGTAATGCTGAGAAAGCAAACAGATTTTGCAGTCAGTATCTCAGTGTTGCATTTGTTTTGAAGTGGGTAACTTACTATTACACTGGTCTCAGTGATTCGTGAACAACAACTAAATTGTTTGTATTGTTATTTAAATAACTGCAAGTAAAAAATACCAACATGTCTCAATCTTGTTCTGTCATGGTTGCAGCAGTAGCTGCACCCTAGTAAAGAACAAACCACAGCCCATAGTAACCAAATATTAAAAAAAGCGTTCTAAAAAAAAAACTGGCTAGAAAGAAAGAATTGCCATTTGTAGCTGATTCAGGAGTGTAACAAGTATTTCGATTAGTTTAAATTGTAAAGAAATAACAAGTAAAGAATATAAAGTATCGGTGATAAAGCCTTGAAGCGTCTTTTGCCTTTCCATAGCTAAGTTCTTGTTGAGAGGTCATTTTTGTCCTATGCATTTATCAATAATAAACACGGAAATGAACTTGATACAGCTCCAAATTTAAGGCTCTACCTGTCATGTAGAGCCATCAAGCTCAAAGATCTCATTGGGAAGTATTTCTGTTCATAAACGTTCATGCTGTTTTACTTAAAAACCAGCAATGTAAAATTTACTGTTACTTTGAAATTATGTTTAAAAATGTATCCAAGCTAGGTTTAGTGTTGTTTTCCTCCATGTCTCCATCAACTTTATCAAGGGGTCAATCAAGCTTAATCCTGAGCACAAAAGTGACCATACCTGACTTAGAAACAATCATAATTGAGTGCATGCAGGGTTTAATAAGATGCTTATTAATAGAAACCACAAAAGCTTTGGTTTCTTGAAATACACTCTTCTGGTCTAGGAAGGAAGTCAAAGACTTTGTTTATCTTCTTTATTTCTTAATAAAAAAAGCCACAACGTACATTCACAAAAAATCAGAGTCTTTACTTGTGAAAAAACGTTCAGACTCAGAAAATTTGTGTTCTTTTTACTGGCTCAAAGTTTGACTTGTGAAACAATATGTGAACATAGCGTGCAGCAGAATAATATATAAATAACATATATCAAAATAATGTGAATGGCTTACGACAATCCATCACAGGAATAAAGCAGCGGAATTAGACCTCGCTTTTCCTAATCAAAATTCCAGGGATAGAAATATAACCCAAACTAGGGCCCCAAAAGATATTTTTGTCTCATACCTTCCCTCCTGCTTTAGCTATGAGGCATGACAGATTGTATCTATAAAATTTACTAAATAAACAACGAGAAAAAAGATGAATAATGTTGTTCCAAAGCGCGCTTGCAATTGCCTACAGCCCGTTTTCCGACTTTAGTTCAATCACAAACAATATACTCACCTTGCCCAACAACTTTCCAAGTCAACAAAATGTCATTGTTGTGCAATGTACGAAATTCTGTTTTTTGTAATGTTTTTGGCTTTTAGGCTAAGGAGCTATGGCTTCTCTAGAGGAAAGGAGTAGAAATAATTAATATTCTTACGCATTATGAAGTTTGGAATGAGTATGGATAGAATGGACTGGTGTTTACACAGGATTTTGATTTTAGGGCGATGTTTCAACTAGACCCCGAAGCCGCGCCGAAAAGTCGGCGGCGCGCCGCCGAAAAAAAGACAGCGGCGCGCCGCCGAGCTTGCATCAGCGCGCTGACGCCGCCGCTGATTCTATCGGCGGCGGCGTCACTAATACGCCGCCGTTTTTTGTTTTTTTCTCTCTTTTGGTTATCGATATCGACCTCCGGGCTTCAACCGTCATCCCGGCTATTCTGTTTCTTAAAGATAAATACTTTCATCTTGGGCTCGCCATGTATATTGGTTAGTAGGAAGGAGAAGAAGAAATTTTTCTTGAAACAAAAATTCTACCTTCCACTTTAATATTCTGTTCATTTTTCTTTCTGATTTTTTCGGATGAAAAGAGGTAGATAAAAGAGCATTAGGCAATTCAGGATGTTATCATAGGCAGCGCAATCGAGCTGCCTAAGTAAAGAACAATGTTGGCACAATGTATTATTTTTTTCCATACCAGGGCAATTCGTATCGAAGGAGTTGTCGTAGAAACTTCGAAAAGGGCTCATTCGATTGGAATAGCTAATGCCCTTTTTAATAGTCCAAAGTGATTGGAAGGCAGCTAACACCCCTTCCATGCCCACCATTTCCCCAAACACATCCAATCAAAATTTTAAGCTAGCCATTTTGTTCAGAGTAGCTGATCTCCAAAGAGAAAATATGTTTTTTGAGGAGGTTATTCCCCCACAACCCTTAGGGCAAGGGTTTTTTAGTTATGCCCTGGGGCTATATAAGAACGATGTTGGAACAATGTATTATTTATTATTTTTTCCTTTACACCAAGGCACTTCATATCGAAGAAGTTGTCGTAGAAACTTCGAAAAGGGCTCATTTAATTAGAGATTGGAGTGGCTTGTACTCTTTTTCATAGTCGAAAATGATTGGAAGGCAACTAACACCCCTTCCACGCCCACCATTTCCCGAAACACATTCAATCAAAATTTTAGATAGCCCATTTTGTTTAGCGTAGTTGAAAGTTCTGGAAATTAGGTCTTAGACGATGACAACCACCCTCACAGCCCTTAGGGTAAGGGTTATAATTTATGCCCTGGGAGCATATACGGTGTTTATAGAAAGCGTTGCCGTAGAAACTCAAAAATGGATCATTCGATTGGAAATTGAAAAGCCTAGTGCCCTTTTTAATAATCGAAAGTGATTGGAAGGCTTGACATTTTTTTAGTAGAGATCGATGCTGGTATAATGTATCATTTTGTTGTTGTTTAGACCAGGGCACTTCGTATCGAAGGAGTTGTCGTAGGAACTTCGAAAAGGGCTCCTTCAATTGAAAATAGAAAGGGCTGATGTCCTTTTTAATAGTCAAAAATGATTGGAGGGACACTAATTCCCCTCCCACGCCCACCCTCCCATTTTCCTTAATGTTTAAAAAGTAAATGTTGCCTTAAGATTAAACCAAAATGCACTGTGTTAATGCTAATTCCCCATAAGGCATCTCAGCAGTATCCCAAGAACAACTGAGGGTATTATGTTCCAACTTTTGGAGTTTCTTCTGCTCTTAAAATTTGACCAAATCAAAATAGC
>JAQQPU010029659.1:0-10023 GCA_029168905.1 Artemia sp. Kazakhstan ARC1039
TTTTTTTTTTAAATTTAATTTTTCATTAAAGGTGACACATTTCATAATCAGTCTGAAAAGAGTTATGTTTGAATTACGAGCCCGGAGATTGAATTGCATCTTTCAGAAAAGTTTTCTTTTTTGAGGGTGAGGAGTCTTGAGGGAACATTAGAGGGATTGTTTTTTCTCCGGTACAAATGTAACAGCATGTACCACATATTTTTCTTTTTTTATGGCTAACGCCCAGCAAGCCTTTTTGCTTGCACAAAATAATAGTCACAACATCCAAATTGAAACTAGGTAATTTTGTCATAATGGCTTTCACACCAGTGAGTTAAACGCTACTCGACGCAAAATTGGTAACATTTTAAGACAGAAATTACAGGAACAAGCGAAACGTGCATTACCATGCTTCCCTTGTGATAGTTCCTACAGCCTATTCAATTAAATTTAATCATTTTAGCCAACACGAAGCAATGTTTAACAACAAAAGAAAACAGGAAATTCAGTTGTATAATTTTTTACTTCTGTCACGGAAGAACCTCATAATATTATAAAGCTTTAGGCCGAATTTGAGTAATAGCACAATTTTTTTTATTCTTTTGTTAATTATAAGAATTTTAAATAGAAGCATGCAATTTGGATGAAGAAGAATAGTGTCCATCCACTGTGGAAACCATCTGGTAATTTGTAATTATTTCGTCAAGATCTCTACCTCTTGCTGATAAAGTTAAAAGCAAAATGGATTTGTCAAACTCAACGAATTCTATCAATTATTTGTGCTGAATCTTGTCTTTATAAAAGGTATGGGATGCCGACTTTATTCAGCAGACCGTGTAATGTGTTCTGTCTCGGCCCTAAATCTTGGGTTTTTTTTTAAAGATTATGACGATTCAATATCATTCTACCCTTTTAATGAAGTCAGTGATTTAGGGTTATAGCTAGGTAATGAAGGGCTTACCAAAGCTAAACAGAAAACAGAAATAGGACATTCGGTCTTATGAACTGACACTTTTATTTTATTTAGTTTTATACTTATTTACGCTTATAACAAGGCCGTATCCAGGAGGGAGGGATTAAGGGGTTTGAACCCCTCCCCAAAAATGTCTGTCCGACTCGTCCGAAAAGCATAACAAAAATGCGTATAAACAAATTTTGATGTGTTTTTTGAAGTATTTTTTGTAATCCCTCCCCCCACCTAAAAAATAACCCTCCCCGAAAAAATATTGAATGCGGTCCTGATTGATAGGAAGCTTATTTGTGCCAAAGCACTACAGTATTAGAAGTCAAAAATAAGCGAAAAAAATCAATGAAAAAACATTTATTGTTTCTTTCCACTTTATTGTAAACATTTATAGTTTTCTTTCAGCTTACGCCTGATCTAGCGTTCCTTTACAATTTCATCGCTACATAGAAAGTTTTCGCAATGGGACTTGGTACATTCGCTTCTGTTCTTGCATTTGCAAAAGGGCTTTAGAACGTTTTATGGTTTTCGTGGGTTAAATATTCTACAGTCAAGAGTTTTCAGGACGATAATGTCGCAAAATGGACCTATTTTTCGTTATTAAATCTGATTTAATAAAGATTTAATAAATTATTCGTTATTTTTTGTTTACTAGTCATAAAAATTCTTTTTAAGGTTTAGATACCGACTCTTCCACCCAAAAAATATTTAGTGGCCTCCGCCCTAATAGTTGGTGTGCCATAGCGCACCAGTGTTATTTCTATAGCTGGGAGGTTGTTTAAAGAGTATATCGACAGATCTAAGACAATTGCCTACCTCATAATATGTTCTCTGAAACATCTTGGCCTTATTCGCGCCAACATAATTGTTTTGTGGTAAAAAAGAGTCAGCGATCAGGACTTTGCTGCATAATAATTTCTTTTGTTACTAAATAAAGGCAATAGAACTTTAAGCTTTTGTTTGAATGAACCGTTTTCCGGTGATTTATGTTCATCCTGGTTCAACACGATCATCTCTGGGGAAAACAAAAGTGACCATGCTTCTCGGGAAAAATATATAATTTCACAGTTTTGTAGATAGTAGCTTGAAACCACTGTTCTAACGTTTTGCACAGAAGTTGAATTTCACTACGCAATTTCCGTCAATATTACAATTGAAGCCATATCAAGGGGAAGGGACGGAGTTTGACCCACCACGAAATTTTTTTATGACTTCAAAATGTGACAAAAGTGCATATGAAAAATACGTTTTTTAAAGTTTTTTCTTGTAACCTCCAGAACAGAAGTCCTTGATACATCCTTGATTACAGCCCTTTTCGGGGTGTTTTTGTTTTTCAAAAAAAGTATTCGCAGCTAAAAACTATTTATCAATAATCGCAAAATAAATGGATTTTTATATTGAACATCAGCAGAATAAGCAGATTCCAATTTTTTCTTACAAATTAATATTGACACGTATTGCACTTTTCTTTGAGTTCGTCACCATGAACAGACTTATCTAGAACTCTTAAATGCGAAGGAGTTTGCCCCCTTCCCTCAACCTCAGCAATTTCGTCCTATGTTAACAGTTTTATAACAATGTTTCAGGAATGACAATCTTCCATGAATAGTCCATCCTTTAAAATTTGTCTCTGAAAATGGGAAGGGTTCTGAAATTTCAAAAATTTATTTTTATTTTCAAATCTTTATGCTTTTCAAGAAGGTTATTTCCGAAATATTTTTCTTAAAGATAGCTCCCCCTTCTTCTGTTCTTTCTCTATTGTTCAGGTTAGTATAGGAATGTAATAATTTGTCTACCATCCAAAATTTTATTTTTAATTTGGTTTCTCATTTGAATTTTATTTTTTATTTTACAATTTATTTAAAACCTCATATTCTATTTGAACCGTATATACTTTTAAGGGCAAATCAAACATAACTGTTTTTGTTTAACTCAAGATATAATGTCTATTTTAGAATATTTGCAATATTTCGCCATCCTCTTTGGACTATCATTATCATAGGAGCGCAATAGTGCTGCCTAAATAAAGAACGATGTGGGTACAATGTATTATTTATTTTTTGTTTTTTTTTTTTTCTTTTAGACCAGGGCACTTCATATCGAAGGAGCTGTCGTAGAAACTTAGAAAAGGACCTATTCGATTAGCAATTGAAAGGGCTAGTGCCCTTTTTGAACTACGAATTATGAACGATGCTGACACAACGTATTGTTTATTTATTTTTTGTTTTTTTTTCTTTTAGACCAGGGCACTTCGTATCGAAGGAGTTGTCGTAGAAACTTCAAAAATGGCTCATTTGATTGGAAGTTGTAAGGGCTTGTACCCTTTTTAATTGTCGAAAGTGATTGGAGGACAATTAATCTTCCTCTCACACCCACGATTTCCCCAACACACATCTAATCAACACAGGCCTAGGAGCCTTTGGGGGATTAGCACAATGTATTTTCTTGTATGATTAATTGATTATGAATAAATCTTATCTTATCTTATTTTGAGATAGCCATTTTGTTCAACGTAGTTGAAAGGTCCGGAAATTATGTCTTTGAAGATGAAACTCCCCCAGAGCCCTCAGGGCAAGGGTTGTAAGTTATGCCCAGGGGGCATATAAGGTTTTTATTGAAAGCGTTGTCGTAGAAAGTTCAAAAAGAGTCCATTAGATTGAAAATTGACAGGGCTAGTGCCCTTTTTAATAGTCAAAAGTGATTGGAGAGCAACTAACCCCCCCCCCTGATGCCCACTATTTCCCAAAACACTTCCAATCAAAATTTTTAGATAGCCATTTTGTTCAACGTAGTTGAAAGTTCTGAAAATTAAGTCTTTGAGGATGACAGCTCCCTCACGCCCCTCAGGGCATGGTTTGTAAGTTACGCCCTGGGGGCATATAAGGTTTTTATAGATAGCGTTGTCTTAGAAACTTCAAAAAGGGCTCATTCGGTTGAAAATTGAAAGGGTTAGTGCCCTTTTTAATAGTCTAAAGTCATTCGAGGGGAACTAACCCCCCTCTCACGCCCATCATTTTCCCACACGCATCCAATCAAAATTTTGCTGAGATAGCAATTTTATTCAACGTAGTTGAAAGGTCCGGAAATTATGTCTGAGGATGACATACCCCCCGCAGCCCCCAGGGCAAAGGTTGTAGCCTCCCACAGCCCTCAGGGGCCTGGGGGCATGTACGGTTTTTATTGAAAGTTTTGTCGTCTAAACTTCAAAATGGCTGATTCAATTGGGAATTGAGAGGGATATTGCCCTTATTAATAGTCAAAAGTGATCGAAGGGTAAATGCTCCCTTCCCCCACGCCCATCATTTCCACAAGCACTTCCGGTTAACATTTTTGTATAGCCATTTTGTTGAACGTAGTTCAAGAATCCGGAAATTATGTCTTTGAACATGATAAGCACCCCCCCCCCCCAAAGCCCTCAGGTCAAAGGTTGTAAGTTATGACTTGGGGGCATATAAGGTTTTTATTGAAAGTGTTGTCATAAAACCTTCAAAAAGGGCTCATTCGATTGGAAAGTGAGAGGGCTATTGTCCTATTTAATAGCCGAAATTAATCGGAGGGAAAATCACTCCCCCCAACGCCTATCAAATCCCAAACGTTTCTGATCAACATTTTGGATTTGGCCATTTTGTTCAATGTAGTTGGAAGGTCTGAAGATTATGTCTTTGAGGATGACACACCCCCATACCCCTCAGGACAAGAGTAGTAAGCTATGCCCTTGGGGCTAATAATGTTTTTATAGAAATTTTATCGTAGAAGCTTCAAAAAGGGCTCATTCGACTGGAAAATGAAAGGACTATAGTGTCTTTGTTTTTAGTCTAAAGTGATCAGAGGGCAAATGATCCCCTGACGCCCATAATTTCCCCAAACAATTCCAATCAAAATTTTGAGATATCAATTTTGTTCAACGTATTTGCAAGGTCTGGAAATTATGTCTTTGAGGATAACAAATCCCCCAAGCCCTCAGGGCAAGGGTTGTATGTTATGCTCTGGGGGCATAGACGGTTTTTATAGAAAGCGTGGTCATATAATCTTCGGAGGGGGCTCATTGGATTGGTGATCAGACGCTCTAGCGCTCTTTTAAGGGTCAAAGTGATTGGAGCACACCCCACCCCCCATACGCTCGTCGTATTGTTCCGAAGTGCATCTAATAGAAATTTGAAACAGCCATTGTATTAAAAATAGTCTAAATATCATATAACAATGATTTTGGGGTTGAAACAAACCCCAGAGATTAGGGGCAAGGGTTGTAAGTTAAGCCCAGGGGGTATTTAAGGTTTTTATGGAAATGTTGGTTGTTTAACTTTAGAAGAGGCTCATATGGTTGAAAATTGAAAGTTCTAGTTCCTTTTTAAGCGTCAAAAATGACGGACGCCATTTAGCCCCTCCCCTTCCCTCTCCTACAACCCGTCCTTTCACCAAACACATCTGATTGAAATTATGAGACATCGATTTTTTTTTTTCAAAATAGTCCAAAGAACATGTAATAATGTCCCTAGGGATGACACAACCCCCTAGCGCCCTTAGGATAGGGTTGGAAGTTGTTTTATGAGGGCATATAAGGTTTCTGTTGAAGAGACTGTCGTATAAACCTTAGATTCAAATGAATGTGCATTGTCAGTTTAATATACATATGCTAATATTTATTCCTTAAAATCTTAATTAATGTTTGATTTCCTAAAGTTATAAAAGTGAAAACATTTAAAAGTATTATTTTCAGTAAAGTATAAATTATATTCTGGCTTTTAGAAAGTACTTAAACCCTACTCATATTAATTTCTGCTCGTTTTGAGTTTGACTCTGTTATTTATTTTAATTTCTGTTCGTTTTGGGTTTCATTTATTTATTGGTACTAATTTGTTACAGTTGTATTTGTATTCATGGTAGATTATTTGATTCTATTTTTGTTCATTTTCGGTTTAATGGAGTTCTTTACTTTTTTTTGAAAAAACTTATTTTGTGGAAAAAGTTTTTTAATTAATAAAAAAAGAGAGAAGATAATGAACACAGTGAATGACGAAATTGTACAATATATTCGAATATTTCGGCTATTGATTCAACAGCCATCAACAAATAATAGAAGACAAAATTACTCAATAAATCACATCGATACAACAAATTTTTTAACTAGAGTCACAAACTAAATTTCTTGCAAAAAGTCCTGACTTCCCGCCTTACATAGGTTAAGCCAAGACTAACAAAACAAAGAGTTATCCATTCAAGCTACCTGAATTGATTGAAAATTGGAACAATTCCTTATTGTCACAAATTAAAAAAAAAATTATCCACAAAACAAGTTTTTTAAGGAAAAGAAAAGAGCTCCATTAAACCAAAATTGAGCAGAAATAAAGTTTTCCAAGCCCAAAAACTACCTGATGATCTTCCAAGCCTAAACCTACCACAAATCCCCATCAATAAATAAATAAAACCCAAAATGAACAGACATTACAATAAACAACAGACTCAAACTCAAAACAAGCAAAAATTAACATGAGTAGGGCTGACAACCCCCATGCCTTCTCAAGACCAGAACATAATTTGAACTTTAGTGAAAAAAAATGGCCGTGAATTGTCATTTTAATATACATATACTGATATTCATTCCTTAAAGTTTTAATAATTTTATATTTATTAATGTCAAAATAGGAAAACATTTAAAATGTATTTGATTTCAGTAAAGTGCAAATTATGTTATGGTCTTGAGAGGGCATGGGGTTGTCAGCCCTCTTCATGTTACTTTTTGCTCGTTTTTGGTTTCATTGGTGGTTTTGGGTTATTTTAGGCTTGGAAGATAATTTGACTTTATTTCTGCTTAATTTTGGTTTAACAAGAATCCATAGTTAGGCTTGCTATTTGTATATTGGAGATTCTTTTTCAACAATTTTTAATCCTGACACAAATAGTATTGTTTAATTTAATTTTATGCCTCCTCAAGTTCACCTGAAAAATAAAACTTAATAGCATTGCCGAAAAATTCTATCTATGCTCTTTGACAACCTGGATACACTTATACTCTTTAGATTTGTTTAAATTGTAAGAACAAAAGTAGTAATAGTAGTAAACCCAAACGTTTTAAATCAATACCCCGATCGTTCTCGATATATTGCTGAGGCTTCTTATTGGCAACCATACACACAGTTCCTTTTGATTTAGTTTTGAAGTAATATTTAATTTATAGATAATGAGCCATTTTCATAATTGCGCAGGGTTGACATACCTAATATTCCTCGAGACATTTACTGGACGGTTCTACTATGCTGAACAAAATAACTTTCTTTAAATGTTGACTGGATGTGTTTAAAAAATGAATGGGCTTGGGAGGAGGGCTGCTTGCCCTCTAATCTCTTTTGACTCCTAAAAAGAACGCTAGGATTTTCAATTCTCAATCGAATTAGCTTTTTTAAAAGTGCCAATGATATTTCTAGCTATAATAGAGCGGCACTGCCTATGATATTGCTTATATGCCCTTTTGAAAATCCACATGCATATAGTTCTTTCATTTATTTGACCCCCCCCTAAATGTTCCCTAAAACTTTTGAGAATGTGCATGCACACAGTGTCTTTTGATTTAGTTCAAGTTTCCTCACAATATTTTAGACGGAGTAGTATGGTGGCAGTAGTAATAGTGGTAGCAGTAATAGCGGTGGTAGTTTTAGTAGTAGGGGTAGCATGCAAATATGCCTTTGTGATCATCTCCCTTACCCATTTACTGAAATCTCCAAATTAATATGCTCAGTCATTCCTGAGTTACGCTCTTTTGACAATCCGTTTACATATAACATGTTTAATTTAGTTCAAAACTCCCTTCAACGTTCTCTGAGAGGCTCATCTGAATGCCCTTCGTCTTTTGTGAAAGTGATGTTCAAATATGCATACCTTTCTCAATAACATACACTACTTGTAAACAATGTACGAATTGCCTAACTTACTGCCCTTGCCATGAGGACTGTGGGGAGGTTGAGATCCCCAAAGACATAATAACTACACCTTTCAACAATGCTGAATAAAATAGCTCTCTTAAAAATTTGATCGGAGGTGTTTCGAGAAATAATGGGTTGGGGGGGGGGAGGGTTGGTTGATTACACTCCATTCTCTTTTCACTGTTAAAAAGGGCACTTGAACTTCCTACTTCCAATCAAAGGAGCCCCATCCGAAGTTTACACGACCACCCGTTCGATAAAAACCTTATATGTCCAGGGGAATAACTTACAATCCTTTCCCCTGAGCTCTGAGGGGTGGTGTCCATCCTGGAGGCATTGTTATATGCTCTTTGGACTATTGTGAATAAAATAGCTATCTCACAATTTCGACTGGATACGTTTTGGGAAAAACTGATGTCGGGGAGGGGGGAGGCTAGTTTCCCTTCATTACTTTTGACTCTTGAAAAAGAACTAGAAACTTTACAATTCCAATCAAAGAAGCCTCCTCTAAAATTTACATGACCACTCATTCCAAAACCTTATATGCCTCCAGGGCATAAATTACAACCCTTTCCTCCAGACTCGGGGGGGGGGCTGTCAACTCCGAAAACCTTGTTATGTGATCTTTGGACTTTTTTGAACAAACAGTTATCACAAAATTCCCATCAGATATATTTGGGGAAAATAGGACGTTAGGGGGGGAGGAGGTAGTTGCACTCTGATCATTTCGACTCTTAAAAAGGGCATTAGAACTTTTGATTTCCAATGCAATGACCCCCCACAGAAGTTTATACGACCACTATTTCCATATAAACCTTATATGCCCCAATGGCTGGGGATATATTGAGCTGGTTACCCTTCAATCACTGTCGACCATTAAAAAGGGACTAGAACTTTCAATTATCAATAGAATGAGTCCCTTTTGAAATTCCTAAGATAATTGCTTCTACACGAAGTGTCCTTGTCTGAAAAAAATAATACATCGTGCCCGCATCGCTCTTTACTTCTTACTTTTTATTTCTTTTGGGAGCGCGTTTATTTTTATTTACTCCTAATTTTATTTTATTGTGTATTAATTTTTTTCCATAATAAATTTTATTTATATAGGATCAACGTTGCGTTGTTGTATGAAGTACAAAATGCAGTTGGTACCGTGCATTTGTGGAAATTATTACATTGGTCGAACTCACCAAAACCTAGGAACACGGTCACAGCAGCACAACGAAAGTATAGAAAAAGCATTAAAATCCAATGATCCCTCAGTATTGTTTGATTCAGCTTCAACTATCCATCTTTCATTGAATCACAGGGAAAACCAAACATTTTAATCGAAATTTCCTTTTCAAAGTTTTTCTACTCTTGTTACAGGTCAGTTTCATCGTCTCTACTATCCCCGAATTTCCCAGAAAAGAGCGAGATGATCCTGTTGAAAGATACTTCCGGATCTGAAGCCGAAATTTTCAAACTTCTATTAACATCAGTGAAAAATGTTTCTTTGTTCATTGTCCTGTTAAAAGGAACACCCATGTGAATGTAATGGTAATATTTTGTAATAGGAAAGGCAGCACCGTCAAAGGATTTATTTAGTACAGTTTAGATATTATACAACCCCCAACAGTCGCTAAAATGCTGCACAGTAAATCAGTGTTGGCAAAGTTTATCGGCAAAACTCACGAGACATAGGAAGCAAAGCCTAACTAAATATTTGATGATGATCATGGAATCAGTCAACATAGTGAAGCTATTTGAAACATGTATCCCGACATCATTGAATAAATAAAACCTGGAAATTGATGGAATCCAAGATAGCACTCTATTAGTATTAGCACCAATTTGAAACTAAATAAACAATGAACATGGTTTTAAGTTCAGCTGATCTATTTGCACAAGAATTTTGCATTGGAATGAACGGGAACCTAGATAAACATATTGCCATTCTTGCTTGTCATAGGCTATTGGGTGGTTATTACAAGGCACGTATGTTAAGCTGGAGTAATATCAAGGATAATAAGAAAGGTTACATTCTCATAGTTTCATGTTAGATTGTCGCTTAGATGTAAGCCAAAAACGGGAACAAACTCCATATCCAGGATCTTTATTCGGGGGAGGGGGTATTTTTGTTCGAGGAGCGAGGCCTTACAAATAACTTTACAAAACACATAA
>JAQQPU010029660.1:0-10023 GCA_029168905.1 Artemia sp. Kazakhstan ARC1039
AAGTTATGCCCTGGGGGCATATGTGGTTTTTATAAAAGTTTTGTTGTAGAGACTTAAAAAGGGCTCTTTTGATTGGGAATTGAAAGGGCTAGTGCCCTTTTTAATAGTCAAAAGAGAATGGAAAGTAACTAACCCCCCTCTCACACCCACCATTTCTCCAAACACATTCAATCAAAGTTTTGATATAACCATTTTGTTCAACATAGTTGAAAATTCTGGAAATTGTGTATTTGATGAGGACAAACCCCCAAGAGCCCCCAGGGCAAAGGTTGTAAGTTATGCCCTTGGGTGCTTATACAGGTCTTATAGACAGTGTTGTTGTAGAAACTTCAAAAGGGGCTCATCTAATTGGAAATTAAGAGGGCTGGTGCCCTTTTTAATAGTCAAAAGTGATTGGAGGGTAACTAACCCCCCTCTTGTGCTCACCATTTCCCCAAGCACATCCAATCAAAATTTTCAGATAATTATTTTTTTCAGTTTAGTTGAAAGGTCTGGAAATTTTGTCTTTGAGGATGAATACAAGGCTTTATTGAAAATATGGTCGCATAAACTTGAAAAGGGGCTCATTGGATTGGTAATCAGACACTCTAGAGCCCATTTTAAGAGTCAAAGTGATCAAAGGGTAGCTACCCTCTCCTCCCCCTACACACACGTCATATTGTCCCAAAATGCATCTAATAGAAATGTTGAGAGAGTCATTCTATTCAAAATAGTCTAAATATCATATAACAAGGCTTTTGGGGTTGAACCTAACCCCAGAGACTAGGGGCAAGGGTTGTAAGTTATGCCCTGGGGTATTAAAGGTATTTATGGAAGGGATGGTTGTTTAACTTCAGAAGAGGCTCACTCTTTCTCCCTGAAAAAGACTATGTCAATATAAAACAAACAGAAATTAATCAAAAAAACTTTTTGCACAAAATAAGTTTTTCAAAAAAAAGTAATGAACTCCATTTAACGAAAAATGATCAAAAATAGAATCAAATAATCTACCAAGCATACAACTACCACAAATCAGTATAAATAAATAAATGAAACCCAAAACAAACAGAAATTAAAATAAGTCAAACTCAAAACAAGCAGAAATTAATCTGAGTAGGGTTCTAAACCCTGTGATTTCTATGAGCTAGAATATAATTTATACTTTACTGAAAATTTTTTTTTTAATGTTTTCACTTTTATAAATTTAAAAAATAAAAAATTAATTAAGACTTTAAGGAATAAATATCAACATATGTGTATTAAATGACAATGCACATTTTTTTCAGTAAATTAATTTGAATTTTTTCAGTAAAGTACAAATTATATTCTGGCTCTTAGAACCCTTAGATAGTTTTTTTTTTTACCTTGTCCATAGTTTCTAAACTATGATCTAAGTTTTAAAAATTCATAAAATCTCACAATTCAATTACTAAGTTGCTTACTTCCAAGTAATGTATTCCCAAGGCATTGATTCATTTTAAATGCTGATAATTTGGTTCAACTAACAATTAGATTTACACAAGCTTCTCTAAAATCCCAAATATGGTCCTTATGTCTATATGCAAGGCCATGTTTTCTGTGCACAGAAAAACTGAGCAAAAAATAACAGATTCCCTTCCTTGTATAGATTAAATAAAAAAAAACAAGTTTTTTAAACTGAAAGCAAGGAGCAACATTAAAACTTAAAACAAACAGAAATTATTCCGTATATGAAAGGGGCTGTCCCTTCCTCAACGCCTTGCTCATTGCACTAAAGTTTTTTATTGTTTTAAAAAATAAAGTTGTGAGACAGAGTCAAACTTTAGCGTAAAGAGCAAGGCGTTGAGGAGGGGACAGCCCCTTTCATATACGGAATAATTTCTGTTCGTTTAAGTTTTAATGTCGCTCCTTACTTTCAGTTTAAAAAAATGTTTTTTTTAATTTAATTTCTGATCGTTTTTTAGTTAATGCAGCTTTTATTTTGGCTCACCGTCATTGAATAAGTAAGCAAAATTTGCATAAAAATTTTACTTTTGTTTTGATAAATGGCTGTCTCTAAATTTGGTTCTGACGTAATTTACAAATTAACTTACCTAACGAACTTCTATATTCGTATATTTTTCTTCTGGAAAAAAATACAAAGTTGCAAATTTTTGCAGATATGATCTTGAAACCTATGTTACAGGGTTTTCTGATACGCTGAATCTGACGGTGGGATTTTCATTAAAATTCTTTCACTTTTAGGGGATGTTTCCCCCCTCTTTAAAAAATCAGGTAAATTTTCTCAGGCTCGTATCCTTTGATGAGTAATACTAAACTTAATAAAATTCATATATTTAGAATCAGCATTACAAGCCCATTCTTTTGATACATTTATTGACAATGAGGCAGCACATTTTTTCCATGGTGTTTCCCTATTCTGTTTTTTTCCTTTGGTTTCCTTATAATTACTATATAGTCCCAAATTTCCAGATGTGGACCATGCCCCCCCCCTGTCCTCCCTTGCCGGTGAACATGGCCTCGTTAAGCCGAAAATGAGTAGAAATAAATTAAAATAATTTTCAAGCGTAAAACTACCATAAATCACCATAAATAAATGAATTGAACCCAAAACGATCAGAAATAACAATAAATAGCCTATTCAAACTCAAAATAGCAACAATTAGCATGAGTAGAGCTGACAACTGCTACATCTCCTCAAGACCAGAAAGTAATTTGCACCTTACTGAAAACTGAATACATTTTAAATGTTTTCACTTTTTTGACTTCAACAAATAAGAAGTATTAAGACTATAAGGAATAGATATCAGAATATGTATATCAAACTGACAATACACGGTTGTTTTTTTTTTTTTTTTTTTTAAAGTAAAGTGCAAATTCTTTTCTGGTCTGAAGAAGACAGGTGTTGTCAGCCATACTTCTTTTACTTTTTGCTCGTTTTAAGTTTGACTAGGCTATCTATTGTAATTTCTGTTAGTTTTGGGTTTCATTTATTTTTTAATGGTGATTTGTGGTAGTTTTACACATGGAAGATAAGAAAAACAAACTCGTAGAATTTGACAACGCTTTTGTCCGTAAAAACTTGAACAATCTAGAATGTGTTGGTTCCAAAAGCCAACTATTCTTTCAAAGGATGGCCAAACCTTCTTAAACTTTTTGGTGCCATATGTTTTAGCTTAATGTTGATGATTGTTTGCCTAAATTTGTTTTCTTCTTTTTTTTTAATTTGGAACCCGCTACTGCAAAAAATCGCAGAACTAGTAGGGAGCTATCATGAATTCCAAACCCACACCAATGCTGCCATCTACAATGGAGTCTAACGCTGACAGGCTATAATTTATTCAAGGATTATTGATTGAGTCTAATGGGGTCAATGTCCCCCTTTTTCAAGGTCGTTTTATTTGTTGTTTCTAGGTGTAAAGACTCCAGGGCGAAGTTTGCACATGTGCATGAACGGGAAGAGATGTATTGATCGACTCGAGGGAACTGGATTTCTGAGAAATTGATTACATAATCGACTAGGACAAGAGGGGAAGTAGATTTCTGAGAAATTATTACATAGTCGACTAGGACAAGAGGGGAAGTGGATTTCTGAGAAATTGATTACATAATCGACTAGGACAAGAGGGGAATTAGATTTCGGAGAAATTGATTACATAATCGACTAGGACAAGATGGGAAGTAGATTTCTTAGAAATTGATTACATAATCGGCGGGGAATTATTGATTGAGTCTAACAGGAACAGGATCACGTGTCTCTTTCTAAGCCAATCAGGGAGTCGGAAATATTAGCGGGACAGGAGTGCAGAGAATATAAGAAAAGTATTTTTACAATAGTTTTTATTAGTGTGCAAAAGTGCAAATTATGTAATCCTTGTAAATTACATAGAGGCTATGCAGTACAAATTAAAGGATGTAATTCATGTCTTGAAGAGATTTGTGACTTTCACCCTAGAGGACATCTGTGCTCCAATTGTCACTATGAAAAATGTGATCAGTGGGAGAATACTTACCCCGCTATGATTGGAAAGAATCCCAAACGTGATTTTAGTTTATTTCTACGAGATGGTATCGTCGTGGATTTAAATTATTCTGGGAGCAGAATGCACTGCCGAAGAATATGAATTTGCCAAGAAGGTCTGGGCTAAGGGGAATTGTAAAAATGGGTGGGATTAGTGTAGACTGTACTTGGCCAATGACGTTTTAACTATGTTAGATATTGTCTGCAAGAACACAGATCAAATTTATTCAGAGTTTGGACTAGATATAGGATATTATTTTTCCACACCACATTTGGTGATGGACTTGATTTTAAAAATTAGTAGGGAAGAAATAGGCTTGATAACTGATGTAGATCAACACCTTTTTGTAGAAAGATCAATGAGGGGGGGGGTATGTTTTTCATGGGGATCACGTTTTGACAACAGATCCAAGTGGACAAAACACCACCGGTGCAAAATCAAATGCAGTTTTTTTGGACATGAACTCATTGTATCCCTCCGCAATGTCTCACTACTCTTTGCCGTGTGGGAACTATAAATGGCTTGAGAATCCTTGTGAGTTCCCTGACATTAACACCTTCGAGGACAATGGGCCACAAGGATGGTTCTTTGAAATTGATGGTCACATACCATTTGCGCTTCATTATTCAGTCAAGAGATATTGTTTTCCCCTGTATTAATCGACCAGTGACCAAGGACTCACTGAGTCCATACAATTGATCATTGGTTGAGGATATGGGGATGCACTGGACCCCCTCCAAGCAAAAACTGATTGCGGATCTTGACCCTAAAGAGAATATCGTTGTTCACCATGTGCTTTTGCACTGGATGGTGAACAATGGTCTCAAGATCACCAAAATACATAGGGTCCTGCAATTCAATCAAAAACCTTATTTAAAGACGTTTATCGATACCTTTGTTGATAAACGCTCTCGGGCAAACAGCAAAGTAGAAAAGGATATGTACAAGCTCATTCTAAATTCAGCGTTTGGCAAAATGTGTGAAAGCGTACGAAACAGATCTCGTGGTGACGTCGTGACTGACCCTTAAGAGTGTGCACGAATTATTGCAGACCCCAATTTTGCATCGTTCACGAGCATAGAGACAAGCATGGTTCTTCTACACAGGAAAAAGAGAAATGTGGTACTGAGCAAGAATATAGCAGGAGGTAGTTCAGTACTTGAAATTTCCAAAAAGCTTATGTTGTCGTTTTTTTACAATGTGTCAAGGTACAATGGCCAAGGGAGGGGGAGGTTCAAGTTTACTATGGGGATACAGATTCTCTGCTGTTAAAAGTAAAAACCGAGGATTTATTGGGGGATTTAGAAAATGGGGAACACATCAGCTTGCGGATGGATTTCACTAACTGGAATCCGTCCCTCTACCCCGAGTTGGTGAAACGTCAGGCCCCCAATCAACTACTCTTTTTAAAATCAGACGGGGAGTGATTTGATATCCAATGGGGTGTTCCCGGGTCCCAAAGTTTATTGCGTTGAAACTCATAACAGGGGTGTAAAGGGGGTGCCTACACATTTTGTAAAGAACAATTTCAACATGAGTGTTTACAGAAACCGTGTAGAGAGTAGCCTAGTGCCGAGAGCACAAGTGCTTGCAATTCGCTCTCTACAGTATAAAAATTATACTGTTAGAGTGGAAAAGAATGCAATGTCATGTATATGTTGAACAAAATGGTTATCTGAAAATTATGATTGGATTTGTTTGGAGGAAAGGTGGGCGTAAGAGGGGGGTTAGTTACCCTCCAATCACTTTCAACCATTCAAAAGGGTACTAGCCCTCTCAATTTTGAATTGAATCAGCCCCTTTTAAAGTTTTACGAAAACTCTATATATAAAAACCTTATATACCCCAGGGCATAATTTACAACCTTTGCCCTGGGGGCTCTGGGGGGTTCCTCATCCTTAAATATTTAATTTTCCAGAACTTTCATATACGTTGAACAAAATGGCTATCTCTGAACTTTGATTGAACGTTTTTGGGGAAAAAGGCGGGCGTGAGAGGGGGGTTAATTACTCTCCATTCATTTCGACTATTAAAAAGGGCAATTTCAATTTCCAATCAAATGAGCCCTTTTTGAAATTTCTACAACAACTTTCTATATAACCTTATATGCCCCAGGGCATAACTTATAACCCTTGCACTGAGGGCTCTAAGGGGGTTATCATCCTAAAAGACGTAATTTTCAGAACTTTTAGCTATGTTGAACAAAATAGATATCTCAAAATTTTGATTGGATGTGTTGGGGAAAATAATGGGCACGAGAGGGGCGTTAGTCAGTCTCCAATCACTTTCAACTATTAAAAAGGCACTTGCTCTTTCAATTTTTAATTGAATGAACCCTTTTGAAGTTTCTACGACAACGCTTTCTAAAAAAAACCTTATATGCCCCCAGGGCCCAACTTAAAACCCTTGCCCTGAGGGCTGTGGGGGGGGGGGTCATCCCTAAAGACCTAATTTCCAAAGCTTTCAGCTACGTTGAATAAAATGGATATTAAAAATTTGATTGGATGTGATTTGGGAAAAGGTGGGCGTTAGAGGGGGGTTAGTTGCCGTCAAATCACTTTCGACTATTAAAAAGGGCACTAGCCCTTTGAATTTCCAATCGAATGAGCCCTTTTTCAGTTTCTACGACGAAGATTTCAATAAATACCTTATTTGCCCCCATGGCATAACTTATAACCCTTGCCCTGACGACTGTGGGATGGGGAGGAGTGTCCTGCTCAAAGGTATAATTTCCTGAACTTTAAACTTCTTGGAACAAAATGGCTATCTCAAAATTTTGATTGGATGTGTTTGGGGAAATGGTGGGCGTGGAAGGGGTGTTAGTTGCCTTTTTATCACTTTCGACTATTAAATAAAAAGAGCACTAACCATTTCAATTTCCGATCGAATCAGCCCTTTTTGAAGTTTTTACGACAACGCGTTCTATAAAAACCTTATATGCCCCCAGGGCATAACTTACAACCTTCGCCCTGGGGGCTACGGGGGGTTGACATCCTCAAAGACCTAATTTCCAGAACTTAAAACTATGTTGAATAAAATGGCTATCTCAAAATTTTGATTGAATGTGTTTGAGGACAAAGTGGGCGTGAGAGGGGGGGGGTTAGTTACCCTCCAATCACTTTCGACTATTGAAAAGGGCACTATCCCTTTGAATTTACAATCAAATGAACCTTTTTTGAAGTTTCTACGACAACGCGTTCTTTAAAAACCGTATATACCCCCAGGCCCTAACTTAAAACCCTTGCCCTGAGGGCTGTGGGGGAGTGTCTTCAAAAACATAATTTCTCTCTGGAAATAAACTACGCGGAACAATATGGCTATCTCAAAATTTTGATTGGATGTGTTACTGGAAATGGTGGGCATGGAAGGGGGGCTAGTTGCCCTCCGATCACTTTCGACTATTAAAAAGAGCACTAGCCCTTTGAATTTCCAATCGAGTAAGCCTTTTTTGAAGTTTCTACGACAACGCCTTCTTTAAGAACCTTATATGCCCCAGGGTATAACCTACAACCCTTGCCCTGAAGGCTGCGGGGGAATGTTCTCCTCAAAAACATAATTTCTGTCAGGAAATCAGCTACGCTGAACAAAAAGGCTATCTCCAAATTTTGATTGGATGTGTTTCGGGAAATGGTGGGCGAGGGAGGGGCGCTAGTTGCCCTCCAATCAATTTCAACTAAAAAGGGCACTTGCCACTCCAATTTCCAATCGAAAAAGTCCTTTTCGAAGTTTCTGCGACAACTCCTTCGATGCAAAGTGCCCTGGTATGGAAAAAGACAAAAAAAATAATACATTGTGCCATCACTGTTCTTTACTTAGGCAGCGCAATTGCGCTGCCTATGATCTCTACAACAACTTTCAGTATAAACTTTATATGCCCCCAGGGCATAACTTACAACCCTTGCAATGAGGGCTCTGAGAGGGTTACCATCATAAAAGACCTAATTTCCAGAACTTTCAACTACGTTGAACAAAATGGATGTCTCAAAATTTTGATTGGATGTGCTTGGAAAAATAGTGGGTGTGAGAGGGGCATTTGTCGCTCTCAAATCACTTTCAACTATTAAAAGGTACTAGCCCTTTCAATTTCCAATTGAATGAGCCCTTTTGAAGTTTCTACGACAACGCTTTCAGTAAAAACCTTATATGCTCCCATGGCATAGCTTACAACCCTTGTCCTGAGGGCTGTGGAGGGAGGGGTTGTCATCCTTAAAGATCTAATTGCCAAAACTTTCAACTACGTTGAATAAAATGGCTATCTAAAGATTTTGATTGGATGTGATTGGGGAAAAGGTGGGCATGAGCCTCAAATCACTTTCAACTATTAAAAAGGGCACTAGCCCTTTGAATTTCCAATCAAATGAGCCCTTTTTCATGTTACTACGACAAAGCTTTCAATAAAAACCTAATATGCCCCCATTCCATAACTTATAATCCTTGCCATGAAGACTGTTAGGGGAGTGTCCTGCTCAAAGGTATAATTTCCTTAACTTTAAACTGCGTGGAACAAAACGGCTATCTCAATAATGATTGGATGTGTTTGGGGAAATGGTGGGCGTGGAAGGGGTGTTAGTTGCCTTTCAATCACTTTTGACTATTAAAAAAAGCACTAGTTATTTCAATTTCCAATCGAATGAGCTCTTTTTGAAGTTTCTACGACAGAGCGTTCTATAAAAACCTTATATGCCCCCAGAGCACAACTTAGAACCCTTGTCGAGGGCTATGGGGGGGAGGAGGGTTGTCATCCTCAAAGACCTCATCCTCAAATTTCCAGAACTTAAAACTACGTTGAATAAAATAGCTATCTCAAAATTTTGATTGGATGAGTTTGGGGAAATGGTGGGTGTGGAAGGGGTGTTAGTTGCCTTCCAATCTCTTTCGACTATTAAAAAAGGCACTAGCCATTTCAATTTCCAATCGAATGAGCCATTTTTGAAGTTTCTACGACAGGGCGTTCTATAAAAACCTTATATGCCCCAAGGACATAACTAAAAACCCTTGCCCTGACGGTTGTGGGGGGGGGAGTGATCCTCAAAGACCTAATTTCCAGAACTTTAAAACTACGTTGAATAAAATGGCAATCTCAAAATGTTGATTGGATGTGTTTGGGGAAAAGGTGGGCGCGAGAGGGGGGCTAGTTGCCCTCCAATCACTTTCGACTATTAAAAAGGGTACTAGCCATTCCAATTTCCAATCGAATGGGCCCCTATCGAAGTTTCTACGACAACTCCTTCGGTACGAAGGGCCCTGGTATGGAAATAAAAATAATAATAATACATTGTGCCAACATCGTTCTTTACTTAGGCAGCGCGATTGCGCTGCCTATGATTTCTGTTCGTTTGGATTTCACTGATTTATTGATAATGATTCGGGGCAGTTTCGCTTTATTTGACTTTATTTGACTTTTTTTTAGTTTCGATTATTTGACTTTATTTCTCCTCAGTTTAGGTTTAAGGGAGCTCTTTACTTATCTTTGAACAATTATTTTATGGAAAAAGTTTTTCGAATTATTTCTGTTCGTTTTTATTGACGGTGGCTTTTTTTATAGAAAAAGAAAAATAATATTTTAAATCTTTTTGTGTTTTTTTTTCTCTATAAGAATCCATAGTTTGGTTTGCTATTTTTATAAATGATCTAAAGGCGAACTGGCCAGCCGTGACCGAAAAAAATATAAACACGACAAACGGGTCTATGGCCAGTAAATGAAAACGAAAAAAAAAACAAAAACGAATATTTCGCCCGTATCAAACAAGGCGTCTTCAGCGTACAGAAAAAAATAAACTAAAATTAAAAAATATACATAAAAATAAAATAGACTCTCCTAAAAATATAATGCACAATTGCTTAAAATTTACAACTTGGAGCTACCTTCGTGAAACCACCTCACAAAAGTAACCAGTGGCGGATTCAGAGGGGGGCGAGGTGAGCGCCCCCCCCCCCCTAACGTTGTCTAAAGGAGTTTAATTTACCTAATTAACGCAAGTTTGCGTTAATTAAACTTACTCCTAACGCAAGTTTATCGGATCAACCTATTTTGCCCCCCCCC
>JAQQPU010029662.1:0-10022 GCA_029168905.1 Artemia sp. Kazakhstan ARC1039
TGAACTTTAATTAATTCAGCAATTATAGAAGTTTCCCAATAAGTGAAATAGTAAACTTAAACAGATTTGTAGAAGTGATAAGCTCGCTGTGGGCGACCAAGACTTAAATATTTTCCGTCGAAAAAGTGCGCAAAAAAGTGTGATTTATTGATTTTCGGACATTTATCCCCCCTGATAAACAGTAAACCTGCGAAAAAAAGCAGGCGTTGTTTGAAACTAGGGGGGGTCACAAATATACCCCCCTTGTGTGTAAGTTAATGTTTCTGCTTATTTATTAGGCTACGAGATGACAAAAGTCATTTTAGCATCGATTCAGGCGGTATCCGAAAAGTTACAAGCGATGAATTCGAAGCTAAATAGCCTGCGAGAGGCTAAGAACTCAGCAAGCAGGACAATACAACATTTGTCAAATGAATTAAGAGTTGAAATGACTGTAATAAAATCGTAAATATCTGTAATAAAAACTAGAGTTCGAAACACTGAGAAACTAAGCACACTCCAGGACTCCCGTATACGAATTCTAGAGAAGGAAGCTCAAAGGAAGAATTTAGTAATTTACGGGTTGCAGGAAAGCAAAGCCGATACTTCTTTCAAAGAAGAGTTAGCGCATTATCTTGCAGGAAAGGCTCCCCAAAGCAATATTCAGCCTCACGATTTACAGGATGTTTCCAGATTGCCATCAAAATCGGGGCCATGTCCTATACTTATTCGGTTTTCAAATACGTATCAAAGAGACATTGTTTTGCGTGACGGGAGAATTTTTGGACAGAAGCAAGTGTTTGTGACTCCGTATTATTCCGGAGTCACACCTGAAAAACAAGAGATTTGAAACAAATTAAAACCAATGTACCTAGAGGCACGCACCAAGAACCTGAAACCTAAGTGGTAGGGAATGGAGTTAATAATAAATGAAATCACATGTGAGTACGATAGAGAAACTGGCAGTGTACAGTCATACAATCAACCTGCTCAAGTTGAAGCTGCAAATAATCCAACGGAGGGAACAAGCTCCCAATATTGCAGGGAAAGAACGAGCAGTTTTCGGTATCTATCAGGAGACACAAGAATAAGATCCTTGTCAATAGAGACTGTTGTGTCAGAATTTGGATCAGCTTTTGGGAGAGAGGGTGAAGATAACGACGATCAGAACTCGAATAAATGAGATCTAGGCCTCAATAGTAGTATATAACAAGAGCCAAGTAAGGCAGCAAGAATAGAGAATGATAAAAAAAAAAACGGTGAAAAATAGGAACTCGCGGGCTATGAGAAACAATTTGAACGTTTTCTGTTTGATCATTGGGTTATTCAAAGTCTCAGAAGTGAAAAGTTGAAAAGGATTAAACAAACGAACGATTTTGAAGTGTTTGGTACAGTAAAAACGTGGAAAAATGTGAATATTGAGGGATATGAAGAGTTTAAAGCATGCAGGAAAAAAAGTAGAAATAGTAGAACGTACGGTGGCCTATCGGTGTTCGTGAAAGAAAGAACGCTTGCTTCAGTTGAAAGGCTACCTAGTAAATCTGAAAATGTTGTGCGGATTGTGCTTTATTTAAAGTGTTCAGTATTGTATATTATGTTAGGTTCCATATATTTACCTCAGCTTATATTCAGACAAAGATACTTGTAAACTTCTGTCTAAAGAAATGGTTGCTCTACATTTGAAGCATGGGATTTATATTGATGGGGGATTATAACGCGTGCACCGCCGATTTTTTAGAACAACGTGATACTTGTGATGGTTTTAATTTTGCAGATCCTTCAATTCAAGAAGAGAAAGAAAGTTTTGAGAAATTAAAAGCAAGGCATAAAAAGGACAAGGGAAGGAGAAACAACTCTTGGGGAAGTAAGCTTTTACATTTTTGTGGGGTGTATGGTTTGATTATGGTTAATGGGAGGGTTGGAAAGGTTAGGGCGATGGGACAGTTTGCATATTTTTTGGGTAAGAACCCAAGTTTAATTGATCATATTTTTATAGATGGTTGCGTTTTGTCGTGTTGTGCGAAATAGTTCTGGGAATACTTGGCTCCAACCATTTGCCATTGCAGTTAGGGAACAAAGTGGAAGATCGACGACGGAAAAATAAGGCTATAGAAAAGGTGTCGGAAAAAAGTAAACTAGATTTTTTTTTTTAAATATAAAAATAGAGTAGTAGATATTTATGATGAAGATTTACTTAAAGTTAATGTAAGAAACAAAAATTTAGAAAAAGAAATGGAGAAGATTATTGAGTTAGTTGAAATGGGCAGAATAAGTGAAGCAGTATGCGATTTAGAAGAACCGCTGAGGCAGATATGAGAACTACGAAAAGATAAGAAATCGACGAAAACATTTTTGATTACGAGTGTGAGGGTCTTCAACTCATTGTACAAGAAAGCCTGAGGAAAAATACGTTCATCTCAACCGCAGGGAAGAGAGAATAATTTAAGAACTTACAGAGAGAATAGAAAGCGGTATAGGAAGATGATAAGAGAGAAAAAACGATGCGAAGCAGCGAAAAAAGAAAAAGAACTTATTAAACGATTCAGGGAACAAGATACACATCAATTCCGGAAAGCAGTACATAGGTCGCTGAAGGGAGAGGCACTCAAGACTTGTTCTTTGGAACCTGAACAATGGGAACAGCACCTCAGGACATAATCGGTAAACGGAAACCGAATGGAAGAAGGTCTCCGAAACATTTTACCCGAAATTAGACCCCTGACAGAAGGAGATACGAAATAAATAGTACCAATTTCGGAACAGGAGATATGGGAGGCTATGAAATCAGCTAAAGAAAAAGCTACAGGTAGAGACGGAATTCCCCAACGAGTATGGCGAAAGAGAAAAGAAGTATGCATTCCAGTCTTAACTGCCGTTTTAGCCATATATTTTTATTGTGCAGCTGACCAATAGAATGAACAAGATCTATAGTTGTATCATTATATAAGTTAGGAAACAGCAAAGAATTCTCGAACTATCGACTGATCAAGACTTCTCCCATAGTTAGTAATATTTGTTTGTAAAATAGTAGATAGACGGCTAAGAAAAGGGCTAGAAGAATTAGGGAAATTAATTGAGGAGCAGGGAGGGTTTAGGAAAGAAGGGCGTACAGTAGAGCAGGTTTTTATTTTACTTATAGCTAGAAAAGGAAACATGAAAAGCGGTGGTAGGATTTACGCTGCGTTTCTGGACGTAAGAGGGGCTATTGATTATGTGATAAGAGCTATGATAATTAAGGGACTTTCGGAGATAGGACTGCCTGTAAGTTTTGCAACATTAATTGTAGAAATATATAGTTCAGTAGGCCTGGTTGTTAGAATACTAGATAAGGTATCTGGGAGAATTCCTATATACGATAAAACCTTAAAACACAAGATGTTTTTTGGTTTTTTTAAAGCACAAGACGTCAAGCGAAGAAGTCAAGGCTGTAGCTGAAGAACTCAAGGATGGAGTTCATGATTTAACTGAAAGAGCTTCTTAACATGTTTTCAGACGAAAAGTAGGAAAAAATAGAAAAAAGAAAACATATACGAAAATCGATCCGAAGAGCTACTCCATTGAGTTGGAAATCCTGGAAATGGAGAAACTGAAAATTAAGATTTAAATTATGAAAATAACAAAAGAAGAATTTACTCAAGAAAAAATTAAGAATATTAGATAGGAGAAAAATCTCTGCTCGCTCAAAACGTTCTTGAAACTCAACTGGGATGATTGTAAAGAGTGGAGACTCTTTTTTGATACCCTCCCGGAAGCTGAAACCTCTAGCTACATCATTTATGACGTCATAGTATGAGGTTAAACATTTTTAGTATGTGTGTAACGTCATTGAAAATTTTATGAAATGACGTCATCCGACCATAAAACTAAATTTATTTAGTCAAGTTTTGTCATTCTAGAAAATTTATTGTAAGAGCAACATGGAAAAAATCTACAGCAATTGGTTGCCAAGGAATCTGCAAAAGTTTAGAAGCATTTCAGACTTTAATATTGATTTACTATGTTCTGTGAAATCTTTGAAAAACTTAACGGAGCCTATCCTTATAGATGTTATACGTGAGGATGGTGATTTTGTCATTGGGAATGAAGCAAAATCAATTGGTAATAGGCAAAACTACAAGAAAAAGATATGTGCCGATTTAATACCCTTTCAAAAAACTAAAGGACTGAATGGCTGGTACCAAACTACTCGTGACTATGATGATTATTTGAATAAGATAACAGAAATGCATATCTCTCCTAGAGTGAAAAATCCTGTTCACATAAGAAAGGTGATCAGTGAAGTGGAATACAAGCAGCTTGGAAACAAAATACCGATTATAAAAAAGATTATGTTTGGAATTAACAATGTAGTTTGCCAAGCTTCATCTATAATACATTACTACATGAGCAAGATAAGGAGATTTTGTGATAATGTGGTGCTAAATCCTCTGCAAAAACTAGCTGCGATTTGGGACTTTAATAGTGTTTACAAATTTATATTTGCAGGTAGTATAGACAACGGGAGATTCCTGGAGCCCTTTCAACATGTTGATCCTTCGTATGCTGTAAAATCACATATTAGAAGACAATTGGGATTCAAACAGTTTCAGTTAAGAGACACAAGTTCCAATTGGTACCAACTTATTCTTGGTTGTCAAGATAACTTGAATATGGAAACAATAATAGATGTTTTGAACGAAGAACAGTGTCATAATCATAATAAAAGCCTGTTCAGTAAACTGAAAAGCAAAAACTTCTTGGACTGCAGGCAAATTCAGAAAAAGGCAGTGGTAGGAATGAAAAATACTATTATCTGTACGAGAACCATTTTTTCTAGAGCTAGATGTGATTATGTGCTTGTATCTAATATTAGCCATGCTGTCAGCAGCAGATTGAGTCAAGAGCACAACTACAAGAATAAGCTGAGTGCAAACTTGATACCCATACAAAATCCCGAAAGAAGTAATGGCCGGCAAACTATTTGCCAATATTATGGTCACTTGAATAAGAAAACAGAAATGCATAGCTATGACAAACTTAAAAGTCCTGTTTGTGTAAAAAGGATACTCAGTAGAATGGAATACAAGAAGCTTGAAAATTTACCGCCGATAATAAAAGAAATGATGATTGGACTTCATACTGTTGTCTATCGTGTTCCAGCTATAATATTTTACTACAAGAGTAAGGTAAAGAGTATTTTTTACAATATTCGGAGAAAGGCAGTGGTACGAATGAAAAATATTATTGACCCTGTTAGACCTATGATTTCTCGAGCTAAATGTGATGATGTACCTGTATCCAACATAAGCCATGCTTCCAAGAGCAGCTGTGACCTGGTAAAGAAGTTAAAGACAAGTATGGAGATGTTTTATGATGAATATCGCTTGAGCAGGACAGTAGTAGGAAATGGACGTAATGGAGATGTCCTTCTTGCCCAAGGGAAATACAACGGAAAAAAAGTTGCCGTAAAAAATGTAAAGCTAGAAAACTCTAGTAATTTTCGAGATGAAACATCTGGAATTACTATCCCACTAGAAGTTTATTGGCTGAAAAAAGTCAAAGATATTGAAGGCTGCCAAAAATATATTGACTTTTATGTTGACGAAAAATATGCTGTTATTGTTACAGAATTCCAAGAAAATTCACTTGATTTGGAAACTTTTATCAAGCAATTGGTAAGATTCAAAGACTTCTATACGCAAGATAGATTAAACAATAACTGGTTGAGTGAATATGAAGTCCTCAAAATATTCCAACAAATAGTGTCCATAGTTGCAAGATTAGAAGAGTGTGGAATTGCTCATAGAGATCTAAAGACAGATAATATACTTATAGATCTCAATTTTAAAGTAACAGTTATTGATTTTGATAACTCCAGAGACATGGAAGAGGAAATTGCGAAGCCATTTCTTATTTTTCAACGTCACTTTCCCCCTTCTGAATTAAACAGCCATCACCAAAGAATGAAAGAAAAATACAATACTCCTAATTATGACTTCATTTCAGAAAGTGACGAAAAAATCGCCGAAGAAATGACTAAACTCTATGGCTACGGTCCAATAACAACATGGTGCTTGGGAGTAATCTTGGCACAACTATTACTTGCTGAACCACTTACATTTTGGAAGAGTGCAGACTCAGTTTTAGAAGCTGTGGAAAGCAGAATATATGAATCCTCAGTTTCCCCACTGGGAAGAAAGTTGTTGTTTATGTGTCTGAACCAAGATCCAACCAAAAGACCAAACACCAAGGAAATTTTGGAATATTTAAATTTAAATCTACCGTATATCGTAAATAATGAAACAGATATTTTAATGAAAAGGAAGAAAACCATTTCCATTAAGAAGACTGAATCTGGTATAGTTTTTGTGTTCGGATATGCCCCAGATGTTCGACTGCTGCATATGTAAAAAGTCATGTGGTCATAATTTATTATTTATGTATGCTTATGTATTTTTATGTATGTACGATATATGCTGACTTCCTAATGGCCCCAATACTGCTGCATATTTAAAAAGTATTGTGGTCACAATGTATTATTTATGTATTGTTTATGTATGCACAATGTGTGCTGACTTTGTACCCTTTCGAAAGACTGAAGAAGTAATGGCTGGTACCAAATTAGTCGTCTTTTGAATGATAATCTTTTGAATAAGAGAATAAAAATGTGCATCTTTGCCAGAATAAACAATCATGTTTATATAAAAAGGTGATCTGTGAAGTGGGCAGCTTGCATACATAACACCGATTAAAAACAAGTTATGTATGGAATTAACACTTTAGTTTACCGAGCTTCAGCTACAATCCGTTACTACATGAGTAAAATAAGGAGAATTTTTGACAATGGACTAGTAAATCATCTGTAAAACATAGCTTCTATTTGGGACTTTCATAGTGTATGCAAATATATCTTTGCAGATAGTTTCAAAGTCTTCAACTAGCTTTCATTCGGTGTGGACGAACAAAAAATAGAATTTTCTGGATATTAAGAAGCTGTTTGGCAAGTTTTTATGAACTTATTTTACCTAGTGAAATGAACGGAATTTTGCCCTGGATATAAGACTGGATATTTTGACAGTGATTTGGAGTTTAATCGCCAGGTGATAAATCCAGTTAGACAAGTTTCTGGTACCATGACAGGATTAATATTAAGCTCTGTTCTGAACTTTATTTATTGATCAATGACAGAGGGTGCGAAAATTGATTTAATTGTCTGTAAAACAACTGTTTTCTTTAGTAAAGACGACATAATTACAGCAAAAGAAATGTTGCACGATAAGGGGCAAGTAGCCCCTACTCTAGTATGATATTGGTATAGGTGCCCTTTTCTATTTAGAGTACTAATGGTAGCGAAAATGAAATGTGATGGTTTGAATTGTTTAAGTGGAAACCTATGCAGCTATGTATATCTTAAAAAACGGAAAAATCAGGTATTCAAATTTAAATGAATAAGAAATCCATATGGAGGCACGAGTTTTTAATGCTAGCGGATGTGACCTTAAAAAAAAATGGGGGTAAAACTTCAGCAAAACAGCTTAAAACATATGAACTGAACAGCTTAAAAAGGTGTAGTTTTTCTTAGAAAATTTAGTTGTTTTTGGAAATCAACAGTTGTTAATGTTCGAGTGTTTAAAGACGATCAACGTTGTCAGTTTTAACTAATTAGTATTTATTATTCATTTTTGATTATTATTCATTGTCGCATGATTTGCCCCCAACCATGCATGGCACTCCCGGCCGTAGGCATTGAATCAGGAGATCGGTACCTGCACACCGCAGAACTTTGGGTAGCATGCGAAAAAGTTTAAGTTAAGTTATTCATTTTCATGGTTGAATGTTGCAACACTGATGAAAATGGTGTACTGTTATTTTTTTCATAATTTTGAAGAAATGTACCTAAGCCTAATTTTCTCAGGCGCATAACTTTTGATGGGTAGGACTAAACTTGATGAAACTTATATTTTTGAGATCAGCATTAAAATCTAATCCTTTTGATTTATCTATTGGTATCAAAATACCGTTTTTTAGAGTTTCGGTTACCATTGAGCCGGGTCGCTCCTTATTTACAGTTCGTTACCATGAACTGTTTGAAAACGTGGTTTAACCATCTTACCCTTTTTATGGCCCTAGAAAGTGGGATTAAGCCATATTTGTTTGAGATAGGATTAGGCAAACCGGTTAAGAGTATCCTCAAACAATTCTTCTGGAAAGATTTAATAAATCTTCCTTTGCCTTTCCAAGCGCCCAGGTTTCAGAATAATACTTGACTACTTTCATTACCATAGTTTCCCATATTCTAATCTTGGTTTGTAGACTTATCTTTCTATTCTTCCAAATTTTTTCCAGCTGTGAGAAAATACAGTTGTTAAACTGTGAATAATAGCTGTTATTATTTTTTCATGTTTATTGTTGCCTCAGAATCATAACACTATGTAGTTTTGTTGAGTGTACTTTCGTGTTAGTATTCTCCATACAAGTTTTCAGTTTTCGCCCTTCAACTCCGTATACCATAACTTTTTGTTCTTATTATTGTTTTATTAGTAACAAACCCTCGCAAGCAATGCTTTTAGTGGGCTACAGATTGATTTGGTTTGTGGTATCTTATGAAAATAAATAGTTGCTTCAACTACCTTTTTATTTAAAAAAAAAGAAAAAAAAAGACGGACTCGGGGGGAGGTACTTTTTTATTTTAATATCCTTTGTAAGTTAATAACAAGATTGGATTAAAGTATTGGCATTATGTATATGACTGTTAGTTACATAACTGTCTAAAACACTTGGTTATGCAAAATACCCATCAGGCAAAAATTATAAATAATACAGCTATTACCAGTATTTAATAATCTATCAGGTATATTAAAGAAAAAGAATAAAATCCAACATTAAAAAAAATGCTGTTACATCGATTCTCCGCAGTTAAGAATCTATTAAATACTTTAAAAAAAAGAATAGTTTTTTCTTTGATCTGTGCAAACTTTTTACTTTAATTTCGGCTTCTAAATTATTCTAGAGAAGTAACTGATGCGGTATATTCCGAATGAAGACATGGGTTTCTCTTTTCTAATCCTTGAAAACGCAGCATTATGCAACAAAATTTTGCAACTAATGCATCTCGGATGTGATAAGTCAAAATTGCTTCGTAAAAAGTCTCTTGGTGATATTTATAACTTACCCTAATAATCCTAGTATGTTCAGTCGGTTGGTAAAATTGCTTTTCAAAGTCCTATTTGGTTCTTTAAATAATTAGAAGTTTATATTTGCTCTAAAATGTGTTCCTTCAAGTGCATGAATTAGTTTTCTAATGGTGCTTTCTATTCAAAATTCTGTATTTCTTATCTTGAAAGCGAGGCAACCTTAACCTACTAACCATGAAATGTTCAGTTGTTTGGTAAAATTGCTTTCATACTTCCTATTTGGTTCTCCAAATGATTTTAAGTCTGTCATTGTTCTAAAATATGTTCTTCGAATACATGAATTAGTTTTCTAATGGTTCTATCTATTTCAAAATTTGCTTTTGTTGTCTGGGCGACTAGACAAACATACCTTAGTAAACGCGGTATGTTCTAAAAATGCTTTCCTGCATCTTATTTGGTTCTCTAAATGAATAGAAGTCTGTCTTTGTTCTAGAGTATGTTCTACAAATGCATGAATTAGTTTTCTAATGGTTCTTTCTTTTTCAAAATTGTGCTTTTGTTATCTTGATAACTAGGCAAACATACCCTAGTAAACGTTGTATGTTCTAAAATAGCTTTCCTACATCTTATTCGGTTCTCTAAATGATTAGAAGTCTGTCTTTGTTCTAAAATTAGTTCTTTAAATGCATGAATTAGTTTTCTAATGGTTCTTTCTTTTTAAAAATTGTGCTTTTGTTATCTTGATGACTAGGCAAACATACCCTAGTAAACGTTGTATATTCTAGAATTGATTTCCTACATCTTATTTGGTTTTCTAAATGATTAGAAGTCTGTCTTGGTTCTAAAATATGTTCTTCAAATGCATGAATTAGTTTTCTAATGTTTCTTTTTATTTCAAAATTGTGGCTTTCTTATCTTGACAACTAGGCA
>JAQQPU010029665.1:0-10022 GCA_029168905.1 Artemia sp. Kazakhstan ARC1039
ATGGTTTTTAGCGCCTAGCCGTAGTGCGGTGGATTGATCTCTGCTTGACAGTACAGGACCCAACGTTCTGTCCTAGCTGCCGTAAGGTCGGGCCATGGGCTTGCTACATGTCCCTGTAAAAAAATTTTACGCAGAAACATTGAAACGTTGAAAAAACGGCGACTGAAACGTTGACAATTGTCAACACCCTGTGCATCATCAATAGCTCTTGAGGATCTATGCATTTTTACCGCTTAGCAAGGCCGTATTGTGGGGGAAGGGGCATGGATGTCCATAGGCTGAATTTTAGGGGGGAGCTTACCTGGTCTAATCGGCACTTCGTTTTGATTTTATAGGTATAACTGACAATCCAGTCATTTGTTTTTTTGTTGTTTCTTTTTTTCAGTAAAGCCTAAGTTATGTTCTGGTCTTGAGAACAAGGCCGTATCCAGGGGGGGTTACCCGGTTTGAACCCGCCCCCCCCCCCCGAAATTTTTGACCGAGTCGAAAATAAGTCGAAGATTAGTAAAACCTAGGTAATAATCAGTAAAATTAGTCGAAAACTGAGTCAAAAATTAGTAACCCCCCCCCCGAAAAAAAATCCTGGATCTGCCCTTGCTTGAGAAGGGATGGGGGTTATCAGCCCTAGTAATGTTAATTTTTGCTCGTTTTTTAGTTTTACTCGGCTATTTATTATAATTTTTGTTCGTTTTGGGTTTCATTTAATTGTTGATAGTGATTTGTGGTAATTTTACGCTTGGAAAATATTTGACTTTATTTCTGCCCATTTTTGACTTAATAGAGCTCAACTTTTCTTTTAAAATTTATTCTGTGGAAAAAGTTTTTTTTAATTAATACAAATACATGACACCGTCATTCAGCCAGGGAGGCTGGCGCCCCCCTTGCCCCCCCCCCTTATGGGCTCCCATGGGGAGGGGTAAGGGGTTTGAACCCCTCAGTCGACCAAAGGTTTGTCTGACTCGTAAAACATTCAAAAATAGCATATACAAATTTTTGATGCGTTTTTTAAAGTTTATTTTAGTAAACACCCCCCCCCTCCAAAAAAAAAATCCTGGATACAGCCCTGCCGCTTAGTGTTCAATATTTGACCTTGTATTTTCAATAAATTGATTGTGTCACAAATTATGCACACAAAAAGAGTCTTAATCGTTTCATTTAGATTAATTTACAACTTACCTTTTTCAGAAATCCAAAATAGAATATTCTATTACCACCTCAATTAAAATTATTTTAATCTTTTCAGAACCTTAAAACTGATATTATGGAGGCTATGCAAGTACTGACAACAATAGTAAAAAGAAAATTGAAAACATCTAGTTTTCAAACTTTGGGCAGTCACCTGTATAGTTCAGTAACCACAAGCCTCAATGAATCTTCTTCGTTAAAACAGCTAAAAACTTGGACTGAAAATTTCAAATCAGCTCATGTACCGGAACCTGAAGAGTCGATTAAACATATCATATCTGCTGCAACTGGTGTGCCACATTATAAGATAGGAGCGAGTGATGAGCCACTAACAGAAGAACAGATTGCTCAAGTCAAGATGATGTCAGAGTGCCGTCTCGCTAGGTAAGTCTACAACAATTAGTAATTGAATATGGAATCTAGTGTAAATAGATTGTATCTGCTACAACTGGTGTACCTCATTACATGATAAGAGTGAGTAATGAGCCACTAACTAAAAAACAGATTATTCAAGTCAAGATGATGTCAGAGTGGTGTCTCGCCAGATAATACTACTATAATTAATAATCTAATATTGAAGTCAGCCTAATTTAGACAGATATCTGGTGTGCTGCATTGTAATTTAGAGTAAGCGATGAACCACAACCAGAAGAACAAATTACTGAGGTCCATGCAATGTCATAGTGCCATCTCGCCAGGTAGTACTACTGTAATTACTAATCGAATATAATTTAGACATATTATGTCTGCTGCTACTGTTGTGCCGCATTATTAGATAGAAGTGAATGATGAGCCACTAACAGAAGAGCTGATTACTCAAGCCAAGAAAATGTTCGAGTGCTGTCTAATGAGGTATTACCATATTTACTAGTTTAATATTGAAATCAAATAAATAGAAAGATTTTTTTCATCTGTTAGGTTCATTTTCTCGTGTTTTTGTATCTTCTGATTTGATTTTTGTGTCCTTGATGATTTATGCTTTCTTTTCATACCTAGCTTTTGTAAGAATGGTGGGAAAAATATTATTATTACTATTATTATACCTGTTTGGCCAAGTTATATAAGACTTATAAGGTCACTTATTTAAGAAAAAGCAACTTATTTTGGAAGCGCAGGGGGAGGGGATGGGGGTAAATCTTGCAAAAGTCAAAGAGCAGGTCTATTAATCAATTGTTGTACATCTTGCAGGAAAAGTTGTAATATAAAAAAAATGTATTTTTAAAAATATTTTTATTTTGTTTTTGTTTTTTAATGGTTTTTAATGGTGGATTGATCTCTTCTTGACAGTACGGGACCGAATGTTCTATCCCAGCTGCCGTAATGTCGGGCAATGGGCTTGCTAAATGTCCATGTAAAAAAATTTGACGCAGAAACGTTGAAAAAACGGCATCTGAAACGTTGACAATTGTCGACACAATGGCAAATCTTGTAAATCTTAAATCTTGCAAACGTCAAATCGTGCAAATCTTGCAAAATTCAAAGAGCAGGTCTATTAATCAATTGTTTTGCATCTTGCAGGAAATGTTGAAATAGTGTTAGATTTATTCCATCAGAAAAACTTAGATTTTTTTCAATTAATAATTTCCTCATTCCGAGGATTGAAAATATACACTATAGCCTACTACTTTTACTACTAACAACTCATCGCAGCACCAGACTACTTGAGGCCAACACAGCTATGCACGCTCCTCTTGCATCCTAATCTATTCAAAGCCTGCCTCTTTACACCCTCCCAAGAAGCTCCATTTTTCCTTAAATCTTTCTTTACGACATCCTCCCACCCCAACCGCAGACGACCTGTTTCCCGTTTAGCCCTAGACGGCTGGCCGAAAAGAACAATCTCTGGCAATCTGTAATCTTTCATCCGCAGAACCTGCCCTAGCCATCTTAACTTTTCTCTCATTATAGCCCTAGAAAGCGGGATTGAACCACCCTTATAGTTCAGTCTACTGTTTGAAATACGGTCAGTCAGTAGGGTACCCAAAGCAATTCGTAGGCAATTTCCATCGAACACATTTAGCAAATCTTCCTCGGTTTTTCGGAGCACCCATGCTTCAGAACCATATTTGAAAACCATACAAAACATTTTATCTAACTAAGGTAAAAAAAATAATGAAGTCAACATGAGTTTTGTCAGAAAAAAAAACGAAAAAAACAGAAAAAAATTACCTGTAAAAAATAACAAACATAAAAAATACACAACAACTAAACACACGAAGAAGAAAAAGAAAAATAATAGTCATAGTCGCAGTCGCAAACATTCACAGTCGCAATCAAGCAAACCTCTTTAAAACCTATCTTATAGGCTATATTGAAATCACTGTATATATAATTACCACTGCAAACTAATTATATATACAGTGATTGAAATGCTGTTTTCTTTCTGACTATTACTAGTCGAAAACACCACTCGTAATCAGCTATGCTGTGTTTATTGCAGACCTAATTTCAGGAACTTTCAACGACGTTGAACAAAATGGCTGTTTCAAAATTTTGAAACTATTTTAGGATTTATGGGCTGTTGTATGCCTTAGTATAGAACGTGAATTTAATGGGGGTTAGATCACATTTCTCTTAAATTTCCCTGAAAAAAATTGGCTATTGTCATGGTTAGTAGAAAGGGGGGGTACCAGTCGTGACATGACCACGTGGTTTATCGTTTTCTCACTGAGAATGAAAAAACAGAATTTTTCTCACTTGAAAAAACAGGAATTTTCTCACATTGATGGTTGTTTCTTGGACGGTTATGTGTGTTGGTCAATTTATTTGATGTTTTTCATGGATGTCAACAGCAATTTATGTATGTTTTATGGTTTTTGTCAGTGAGAATGGAAAAATAGTATTTTTCTCACTTTGATGGATTATTGAGTCTAACGGGGACAGGGTCAATGACACTTCCTTCATGATCTTGTTATTGTTTTGGTCATGTGCACGCAAGACCTAACGGAATAGGAAACAGTTAGATCCCGTGTTTCCTTCTCAGCCAATCAGCGAGTCGGATACATATCCTTTCTCAGCCAATCAGAGACTTGCTTACATATGGTTTCCCCCGTCACATAATAATTCGCCCTTGAGATTTCGTATATAACGGGCATGCAATGTGATTAAATTATAAGAAAGTATTTTGACATAGTTGATGACACAAGAATGGATAAATTTGATTCTTTTGAAGCCTTGACAGCCACAATTAGCAATGTAAGTTCTGATTTAATACGTTTTCATTTTTTATTTTCAAAATAAAATTATTTTCATTGGTCACCCTCCAGTATATTCAGGTAAATCCCCCCTCCCACTCTAATACAAACATCACTATGTAATCTTTATACTCGATAGAAAACATAAAATATGTTCTTTTTACCCTCAAAACCTAACCCATCCCCCATTGTTTTACAAACAAAATTCTAGCAAATAGAAATAATTATCTTTTCGATAAATTTAGACTTTTCTCTATTGTAATCTTTTCTCTAACTGAGACATCCGTCGCTGTTGTTATTAACCCGCACTGGTTTGACACAAGGCTCCAGCGCGAGGCCTATAATTAGCTCTGACCCTTTTTTAAAGCACTTCCTGTTCGTTAGCGTTAGCAGTTTAGTTTCCAAAGATTTCACAGATTCAAAAGGATGCGACTAAAAACATGTTTTTATTTATTGGATAACTGAAAAAGAACCATAGCTTAGATCAATGCTTCGATGTTTGACTAAATATTCACATTTTCAACGTTTAGTATTAGGGGGGATTTTCTTCAAACAGCTTAGAAACAAACTAGACCGACTTTTGAACGGCTCAGTGAGCCGTAATTCATCTTTTCTCAGATTCAAAAGGATGCGATATCTTTCAGGGGGGAGGGGGGAGGGGGTATTTTTCCATGTCTTTTCTCAGGGATATTTTCCGTGGGGATTATTTTCCTCGGGCCTGTTTTTTCTGGGGGTGGGGTAAATACCAGCTACCGAAAAAGGATAAGGAAAGATAAAAAATACCGCTAATACTTTAAATGCATCAAACAAGGCATGCTCAATGCAGATTAAAACCAGAAAAGAACAGAAACGCCTAAAAATAAGAAATTCTTCAAACAGCTTAGAAACAAAATAGGCCGACTTTTATAGGCTGAATTTTGAACGGCTCAGTGAGCCGTAATTCTTCTTTCTCAGATTAAAAAAGGATGCGACTAGTATATTTCACGAAATTTTTTTACGTTGTGCTTTCTTAGTGATAAATGCTTTTTCTAGACAAAATTATATGGATGAGGGTACTAATTTTCTTTCTGTAATAAGGGGGAAATTATTTTCGATACTAACTTTTCTCTCTTCTTTAAGGACAATGGTGAAGAATGTGTGCCCCCTCCGTCTAAGAGAGCAAGAGAGGGTGAGGCAGCCCCAATGCAGCCTGTCAGAAAGTTAAAGAGAGAGTGGGCGGATAACTACAATGCCGAAGCCCCACCTACGCAAGATCATGAGGTTGTCTCTCATCATGCTTTTTCAAGGGTCTCAGGAGCTGTCCCGGCTGCACAGCCCTGTGGCATTGCTGGTTCAGCTGCACAAGTCTGTACCGTCACTGGTCCTACTGTACAAGCCGCAGCCCAATCTGCGCAAGAAATTAACGACGTCGGCCCGTCCGCCCTCCAACACGCACTACCCGGACCATCTGGCACCCAAGTGCAGTCAGGATTTGCAAATGTGAGCATTTTTTTTCTCAAACTATCTTATAGAAATATATAAAACAAAACTTTTATTTTCAACCTAATATGAACTTATCTCAGCGGGATATTAAAATATTAACCCCTCGCCCCCAACCATTGTTTTCTCTGCTCCCCCCTCCCTCGGAGATATCTAAATATAATGTAATTTTTTTTTGCATACAAACCGCTCTTTTTTTCTAATCTTTGCTATTTTCTCTGTTGCTATCGCATCGATATCTCATAAGCGAATATTTTTAGGTAATTTTCTAAATTTTACTGCTAACTCTCACCACTATGAAACTCAAAATGTTATTTTTCACAATTGAATATTATCTAGTTTTAATCTTTGGCTTAAAGCTCCGCACAAGCATATAAATAGATCTGTTTCACCCCTTTTCCTGTCTTGTTCTATCATTAGTGGTTAGGCCAAGTCTAGGATTTCAATGCTTTTACGTAATTCTGTGTTTATTTCTGAAAATAGCGGAATTGGTTGCAAAATTAGCGTTAGATATTTAGGACATTGGAATTCAATGTAAGAGAGAAACAAGTTATATCCCCAAAAATAATAATTGCTATTTATGTCATTGCTGAAAGGGGGGGGGAGGGGGTTGTTTTTCTCCTGTCAAATTAAAACGGTTTCATGCAGACAATTGCAATTTATTAAGCACATGCCTATGCAATCTCTATTTGCTTGAGAACCGGTGAAATCTCGTTATTTTCAAATTAAGGTCTAACAATATATTTAGGACATTTGGTGAAAGGAGGGGAATATGCCACAATTCTATCACCGCCTCATTGTAAAGTGAAAAAAAACTGTTTCTTCACGCGTTGGTGAATGTGTATGGGGCCGGGAATTCGCTGATAAAAAGATAGCTTTTTGCACCGTAGCGGCCGGGAAGCGCCGGTGGGCCCGAGAAGTGCCGCGGGAAGCGCTGCGGGGAAGTGCCGCGATGGCCGGCTCGGAGGGGGGAGCATTAAATAGTGGAAATTGATGGGGGGGGGTTGTTTGAACAAAATAAAATTGTCAATTTTATGTAAAGCGGCGTTCTAGATTGTAAATATCTTATATTAAGTTTGATATTTCGGAACTTTCAGTTGAATTAATTAAATACTACTATGTGCTTACTGCTACTACTACTACTAAGCGCTGACTTTAAATAATAATCCAAATTTTAAAAACAGTAGGGATGATTTGAACACTATGAAAATAAGCTATTTTTTTCATTTATAGGCTGGACCATTGGTCCCTTATTCATTATCACCATCGTCATCAGTTGGTGAATGAGAGGAAGAACTCGCGTCTACGGAATTTCATGTCATTCAGGACAATGAATGGGATGGTATTGTTAATTCTGATGAAATACCTTTTAATATTGATGCTTTTCTAAGTAATTATTTCAATGTAGAACCTAGCACAGTTGAGCAAGGTAATGTTCATAGTTCAGAGGGGGACTTGCCATTGCTAAGTCCAAACACCTTACAAATTTTAGAGGATTTTACAGGGAACCCTCCTCTATCCCCCACTGATTACCTACTTCCACTTCAAACAACTGAAGTGGAACATACCCCAAATATTGTTGAACAACTTGGGGGAGGGAGTGTTGATGATATACAAGAGGGGGAGGGGGCTAATGACCAATTTACGACTTTTCCCGATTTTCAATTGTCCAACACAATTTTAAATGCAATAGTTGTTTACGCTGCGACTTTTGGGGATCCATTTAATTCACTTATGGGGGGAAAATTTGTGTTTGATCCTGTAGAAATTGTGCATGTCTATGTAGATAAAATTCGTGCACTACTGGAGAACCAAATTCAGTTGTGGGGGGGGGTAGGGATTCAATTAAGGTTTTAATTGTTTTAAAGGTGTTTTATTTAAATGAGGGGAAAAGTAAAGTTTATTATCATTATGTACATTCCGAGATGCGCGTGATTTATTCGAATTTAGAAAATTTTGAGGGAGTTTTTTGCGAGTGGGTAGGTCAAATTATAGCGCATCTCGAGAACTTTAACGAAAACGGTAGTGGGTCTGTAGTTTTATTTATTGAAAATTTAAGCGTTAATATTTGTAAATTTAAGAAAGATTTTATTTTAAGAGGGGGGGCAGGTGGGGAAAGGGCAGTAGTTTTAAAATATAATCCAGATCTATAAGGTTGTCGTGGTGTCCAGCGGATCTGTTTTGAAACAGGTCAAAAATCTTTCATGTATGCTTTCCTCATATCAGCATTCGAGCCTCTAGCACGTGACGCTACCAAGACGAATTTAGATCATTGGGCTGTACATGGGAAGGACGGGTCCAATTTCCCAATTGTAGATTTCTCTTGTTTAGAAGGAAAATACCCAGTAACGCTACGATCTATTGATATTTTTGCAAGGGCTAATGCCCATTTAAATATCGGTGTTACTGTGGTTCAGTATGAAACTGAATTTGAAGATGGGATTCATTTAAAAAAGAAGGGGGTGGTTTTCCCAGTAAGGGGCCCGTCAATTGATTCGGTCAGACACTGGGTTTGGTTGTTATACACACCACCTAGTGAACCGAATGCAATTGGCCATTTTAACCCTATTACAGACATCAGTAGAGTTCTGGGGGGTGGTAGGGATCTAGGGGTACGTTTCTACTGTCCAACATGTCTGTCACAATTCCTTAGTGATATAAAACTACGGGATCATATGAGGCATTGTAGCCGACATGGCTACCAGACAGTGGAAACGGTTTCAGGGGATAGGGCCATTTTACGTTTTAAAAATTTTCAAAACACCCTCCTCCAGTGCAACAAAATATCTTTGGACTGTGAAGCTAAGCTGGTGGAGGTGAATGATCCCCAATTTCCAAACCGAGTCAAAGAACATCAAGCTATTGCAGTGTCCTATGCTCATGCGCAAAAAGACAGTTCTAACACCATGCGGTTGTTAGAAATAGTAGAAACATTGGATGAGGGGGACGAGTGCATGGTCAAGGCACTGACTAAACTAATTGGCACGGCTAATGGCGCTATTTCTCGTTTAAGAAATACCCATTACCCAATGGTTTTGTCTGCAGAGGATCGTCTCGCGATTAAAAATAAAAAAATATGTTGGGTTTGTAAGGGGGAGTTTGTAGAGGAGGAGGATAAGGGGACTAAAGGGAAAAGAGGTGGTGGATGTGGGAGGGGGAAAGTCAGAGATCATGATCATTTGTGGCAGGAAATATCCTCGGGGGGCAGTAATTTAAGAGGGGTTGCGCATCAATCGTGTAACTTAAATGTTAGCCAGCAGTTTTTTATCCCTGTTTTTATCCACAACTCAAATTATGATTTAAAATTTATTTTACCGGCACTGGCACGTATGCATAGGGAGGGAGGGGGAGTAGATAGTCCATGGGTAAACAATTCATTTACCTATAACATTATTCCCAAATCGGCCGAGAAGTTGTTGCTTCTCGAGCTGAAATGGCAGGCAGTGGATAATGGGCATACGTGTTGGAATAAAATCAGGTTTTTAGATTCCTTTAGTTTTTTTCCCAAGGCATTGAGTCAATTGATTCAAGTGCAGAAAAGTGACAATTTTGATAGCTTTCCCTTGCTTAAACAGCACTTTCCAGACAGTGAAATGTATGACCTGTTGACCTGCAAAGTTATATATGCATACGATTATTACTGTTCTGGCACTCGCTTAAGCGAGGTGAAACTACCTCCAATTGAAGCTTTTTACAATTCACTGACCAGCAGTGAATGTGCAGCCGAGGAATATGAGTTTGCCAAGAAGGTGTGGTCTAAGGGGGATTGTAAAAATGGGTGGGATTATTGTAGACTGTACTTGGCCAGTGACTTTTTAACTCTGTTGGATATAGTCTGTAAGAACACAGACCAAATCTATTCAGAGTTCGGGTTAGATATAGGCTACTATTTTTCCACACCCCATTTGGTGATGGATTTGATTTTAAAAATTAGTAGGGAGGAAATAGGCCTAATCACTGATTTAGATCAGCACCTGTTTGTAGAGCGTTCAATGAGGGGAGGGTACGTTTTTCATGGGGACCGCGTCTTGTCAACCGATCCGAGCGGACAAAATAGCACCGGTGCAAAGTCAAATGGAGTGTTCTTGGACATGAACTCATTGTGTCCCTCGGCAACGTCTCACTACTCTTTGCTGTGTGGGAACTATCAATGGCTTGAGAATC